>CM036940.2:59172513-59468919 GCA_020352615.2 Yoshiicerus persimilis
ACATAGATTTTATAAGTATCCAATATTGACAATATGACAATGAAATTTTACGTCAAAGAACTTTATTTCCAAACATCTAGTGCTAATTTTGTTACATATCAATATAAATTTTTTAACAAACATTTAAAAGAACAAGTGACTTCATGGAAAAGTAACCACGAATTTCTTTCTTTATTGTAACATCTGAAGACAGTTAGAAATTCCAGTTCAAGAATACCTGTTAGGCTCCTTAAAATTTATTCACAATGAATATGCATGTAAAATATGCGTATTAAAATATTGACATTCAGAGCAGCCAACAACGGTTATGCTTGAACAGTTATGCGAAAACTGACCGCGTGCCTTTTCTATAAGCCGGATTATTTTAAGTCCTCTATTGTTCTTCAGCGAAGGGAACCCTTCATGCACGTGCGTTGAAGTAAGCCTTACTTACAGTGTTGCCAGCGTTAGCGGTTACAAATGTTTGTCTTAAGAAAGTGTATGTAAACAGTAATTTCTACAATGTCATGTCACTCTGTGCATATAAACTTGTAAGCATGTTTAATCAGTCTAGTATGTTAAGTATTATAAAAAACAGTTTAGTATACACTTATCGACAGTGCATAGGCACAAATTATACAAAAATGAGTATTCTGAAATTAATACTACAAGCAACTTTTGCATTGTAGTTTATCAATACAATTATTAGAGTTCAGTAAGTTATTTGTTATTCGTTAGCAAATTTATATTTAAGTAAAATCTAAAATGACAAAATTTTAAAATACTTGATAGATTTTATTTTAGAATATTGTTAGTGCTCTTACCACCAAGATTGGTTGATTTATATTACTGAATTCTGTCTTGGAAATGCAATAATAAAGCAGCAAATAAGCAATAAAGGCAATTATTAAGGGGGCTATGCTGTAATAACAAAAAACATTTACATATAGTCTTATATCAATTATAAATACGTACTCAATTGTCATTACGACTGGACACTTCGAACTCTGGAATATTTATCTTCGATTTGGATGGTTAAAATCAATGATACATATCATCTACATTGCTTTTAAGTCATAGAGGGAAAGTTTTTTAAATTAATATGTCTTGTTTTTCGTAAATATTGGTGATATGTATCACTAATTCTAACTATTCAAATTGAGTACACTGTACACTGTACTCAACCATGGAATACTTGTACTCAGTACAGGTATTCCATGATTTGAAATATGAAATATCTAGTAATAATTGCAGTCGATACTGACTTGAATTTTAAATGTGTGACATGGTAATTTACCACTTAGTACAATTCCTACTTTGCTTTGTAACATAAACATAGAGCCATGCCATAATGTAATACCAATAGTACTATACTCCAACTCCAACGCACAATTCGTATCCATAAATATAACTTCTACACTTTCGTAAGCAAAGAAACCCAATAGTGGCAACACTGTTCTATTTATTTCATTATTTTTGGGATGCCTCTCGACAACCACCGTTCAGGTGCTACTTTAAGGAACTAATTGGTAAAAAGGGCACTTAATCCTTTAATCCGCTTACGCATTACTGTGCAGACCCGTCTAGGGGTTTCCTGGGTGTCAAATTCTTGTCTAGTTTGACCGGTTTGGCCTAAATAGGCCAAATACAAAATTCACATTGGATGAATACATGGTTTAGCACTCTAAATATGTTTCCGTATCTCTGTTGGGGAATATAATTATTAATTTACGAATATCTAAACTTAAAAATGTGGTGGTAGAGAAAGAGTTTCTGGTGGAATGAATAAATGAGGTGAATTTTCTTCTGACAATTATTTAATGCCAAAATAAAGACGATTTTTTTCATAACCTCCTGCTTTACGAAGGATATCCACCTCGGTGATGGAACAACTAAGATTATACTCATCGTGGCTTTACTACATAGTCGTTATGGAATATCGTGACCGGCTTACCTTCAAATGCCTTTAAAAATTCATATTTATAAACTCATAAAATACCATGTTACAATATATGGTAAATATCTGGGTTACGATTCATGAAGTCAAGGTTTTCATATTTCCAATTTGATTAGGAATGCTGAAACCTTGCCAAAAGTCAAATGAATTTCTACGAATTCTAAAATGCTAATAAGAATACTGCCAATAAAAATTTGTTGAATTACGAAATGAGGAAAAGGTGGCCAACCTATTACATCATTTTTTGACACTATGATAATATTGATAATAATAATAATTATTATCCAATTATTGGCTAAATTCAAATTCTATACTAAAATACATCAGTACATTGAAACTAATACCCCGCGCGTACATAATAGTACCCCGTGGGCAATTAATACGCATTCTTTATCAAAATTGATTATTAAAAGCAATAATAGCCGGGGTATTATTTCGGTAAATATGGAAAATGCAAATACAAGCCGCCCTGCATTTCCGCAACTCCGATAATGTGCTTACAAACAAAGGAAGCATATTTTACACACACATTTCTGACAATTACATTTACTCCTTTCTGTATTTCTTACACTGACTTACTAATTCTACTTTTATTTGCATTCATTTTATAATTTAGTTACTTTTGGACTTTTTGTTCGGTGGCCTCAATAAATATTGAGGACACCGAATAATACAATGACTGATTTAACATATTATGCATTACAAAATGCATGCTTCCTAGTTTAATGCATTCACGGCTATTTTCATCAATCCACAGAATATTGATCACGTGCGACTTTCACTCAGTTAGTTGTAGTGGTTTCATTTGCATGAAAACATTAAATTTAAATCCAAAAATTACTGCGTCAAATAATTATTCTGTAGTCGAACTAAAAATTATTTCCCATTACAGTTGATTTTCAGTTTATTGGTATTCATGAATGCTTTTTCAGCAAGTTTAACAAGAATGTTTTTGGGGAAAACATGGGGAAAACGTTAACATTTTAGGACAACACTTATGAATCCAATTTTAATTCCGCTATTTTAAAAACACAAAACCATCATAGATTTGCTTTACGTCTTGAATAAGCCTTTTCGATAATTAAAACAGCACAACTAGCAGCATATCCAAAGCAAAGTAAGAAAATTGCTGTAAGCACATCTTTAATTCCAAGATGTGATTGAAATCCCTTATGTTCATTCAGACAGCGTATTGAAGTTTTCGTAAGATAAGAATTTGCCAAGCGATGTTTTATCCCACTCTGTTGCATGAACAGTATCCTAAACTCATACAAAAACAATGGAAATTAAAAGACAGTTAATTAGCATTATTATTCTACGATTACCGAAAAGTGAAGGGTTAATACAAACAAATACTTATAATTGAAGAATTCTCTAAGTGGAGATCCTCGTTTGACAACCATACTGAGTTTGATTGGTCTGGAGTTGACATGCACTTTAGAGAATACATTGCAAGTATAATCTTCAGTGTACTTCAGATACAGTAATGTATGATAAAATGAATCTAACGCTGTGACCACGGTAGATTTGGTATTAATTATTACATCGATCACCTCTTCAACTTTTACATTTCTTTCAGACTCTATCAGCTTCGGAATTATACTTTTGTCTTCTAATTCCTATAAAGCAGACAATTATTATTTGAAAAGTAGATCCATATTAGTTAATATTTATAGACTGTTCCGCTGGATTTACTACCTTCACTATATGTTTTGTAGTCGGGACATGTTTATCATTATAAATGAAGAAGTTTTCTTTTAGCAGGTCTGCGAAAGATCGAATTGGTACAATTTCAACCGCCAGAATGGAGACTAGAGCAGCGGAGTATCCTATGTAGCACAGTATACCAAGTAACCATCCAAAAAAGAAAGCAATTCGTACAGAGACGGATGACGGTGTCCTATGCCAACCCTATTAACATATCACATAAAATAGGAAAATGTTAATCATATTTATTGATGTGGTTTTAAAATTTTAGTAGCAAATAATTTACTTTATACTAGAAAAACAGACATCTTAATAATGGTATCGCTGTGTGGTATTTACCTGCTGACAACACATTCCTATCACCATAATTAGATGCTCATCAAATATTTTATCATCCTTCCAATAGCACTGAAGAAAATATCTTTTAGTTACTTTGCTAAATGTAAATATAATTGCAGCAAATGAAATCCAAGTCATTAAAATCGTTATCCATAGTTCCAATGTAAACGTTTTTGTAAATATGTCTCTAATGGAACTGGAGGGAGGCTGCCTGAAGAAAGCCAAAATCCTACGCAAATTCAGTTTGTTTATCATAACGTTTACTCTCATATTATTTTCTGCTTTAATTTTAAGTAAATAGAAAACCTAACCCATTTTCAAATGTTGGGTGAAGGAAAGTAATTCCATCTTTCCCAAAAGCACGGTATTCCAAGAATTCTGCTGACGAAATTGATATATCGGCAAGTTCTAGATTTATTTCTACAGCTAGACCTGTTAATGTGCCATTTGGACCTTCTCTAATGTAACCAGTACTTTTTAAAGCTACTTCGCTGAAATGAAGACAAATGAATTATTTTATTTAGTACTTTAAACGCATATTATTATGCAGAATAATTTTGCACATTTTCAAAATAAAATATGTCAAATAAATAAGAACTTACCTAAAATTCATTGCATCTCTCAAATATCGAAATTCTTCCACTTCAAAGCCACCAATAAACATCACAGTCGAGTTGTCATGATTATATTCAGTTCCTAAGTCATGTCCTGGATCATCCTATCATCAACCATCAGTTGTAGTAAAATGCGACGAAGTATTCATTATTACAATCATTCATATTGAAAAGTGTGCAAAACATGACATGAACTTCAAATCAATTTTATGGCATGTCTAATAGTAAGAATCCTGGGTGAAACATAATTTGACTGTGGAGTGTTGAAAATCATAATAAATTGCTATTATTCTAACTAAAATAGTTTTTTCCTCGTCAAGTTAGACTAGCAGAGTAAATCCTGTACTTAATGCATGTTTCTTAAGTTATATGTGGTTTGTCGATCTGGTTTTGTTACTAGCTGGGTTTTCAACTGAAGCTGTCTATAATGTGGGGAAGTATACGTACGTTCCTTTGCACTACCATAAAAATCTTGCTGACCATCATTTAAAATAGTTGGACAATTCAGTAGCATTTTTGGATTGGATACTTTTACATATAGAATTGAGCCAAATGCGCCATTGATTGACAATTGTGTATAAGTGTAAAAGTGTGTCTACGTACAAATACAATTAGTGTCATAAATACGCAGACTTTCACTGTTTCACTTCTGCAGTTCCTAAACTAATGATAAAAAAGCACGAGGTCGATGAGATAAATAACATTTTACCACTGAAACTCCAATAATTGGTACATTCTGGAAATCGAATCTTCTGCTGCTTTTGCGAAGGATCGTTGTAAACTCAATAATTTGGCAACTGGAAACTTTGTTGAAGAAAATGCGATTCTTAAGAATGTAAAGTTCGTATATGTTGTATACAGAAGGCTTCCCAAAGAAATTTTGTCCTTCTGAAATATTCGGCTCTATAAAATAAATCTCACTTGATATTTGCAAGCCATTCATTACTGCAGTGTCAATTTGGAAATCATTTTGAAAATTGATTTCAGGGACTACGATTAAAATGTAAGGGTTCCACGTTTTTCTCTGATCCGATTTTGTATGAAACTTGCTAATCTATAAAAAGAATGTTACAAATTTAAATAGAAATTTATTTTGTATTCCTATAAAGAATTACTAATAAACACTTTCAAACAAATCACTTATTTAATCTAAAATGACTTAAAATTAGTAACAATAATTTACATTACTTACTTCATGCAGCAGTTTATTGATTTCTGTGAAATTTTCAGGAAAAAACATAGCTGCTTGTAAGGTATTTCCTCTTAGACAATTGGAAAAATTATTAGGAATACCATCTCTGTAACATAAAGCCAGGTGATTTCCTGTGACAAAATTGGTATCTGGATGCCAAAAAACGAGCATGAGGCTTTATAAATTTAAAAATGATAATTAACGAAATCCAATGTAATGCAACCCAATTCAGAAAATTACAATTTCGTAGTCTATTTCAATTATCAACTATATGATTAAGCTTTCAAAGTGATTGGTTAAACTATCCTTCACTTATTGCTTTTCATTGGTTGTAATTACCAAGAGGTCCATGAGATCTGAACTCGTTTTGTAAAATGTATAATGAAATATGAAAGTATTTTTAGATAATACCAGAATAATAATTCGTGGCATCGACAACCAAATCCATTTCAGAAAACGATTTGATCAGATTGAAGTATTCTCCTTGTTGAAACAAAACATTCGCCTTTAAAGAATAATCTCCAGGAAGTCCGATTTCTATTATTAGAATAACTTTTAACAAAATCGAGAGGTTCATAGTATTGAGTTCTTCACTTTTTCCACACTTGCCTTTCTTCCGTTAGTTCTTCCATAATTATGTAGCAGTGGCGATGGCCGGGAAGAAAATTATCCTCTTTGGGTAAGCACAACCGAGGGGAATAAAATTTACGAGCTTATCATTCAAGATATATCGACAGTTGTAAGATGCGTATTGCATATTTAACATTTTAATGATACAAAGATTTAGCGAAGATTATCGTATAATCGTATTCAGTACCTATAGGAAGGGAAATTTCTTACACGCTCATAATGACCAATGCTGTACATATGGAGATTGAGATAAACTACTCATATTGATGCGTCATTAAAATATGAGGACTTGCATTAAAAATGAATGTCACAGAGTTTCGATATTTGTATCCGACACAATGATTTGAACTTCTAATGGATAGTTTCACAGTTGAGCAATTGTGAATATGAAGTTAGTAGTTGTAAGGACAGGAAGGAAGCTATAATATTAAAGAGTAGTGTCACTTGTTCAGTTGAATAGAAAGTTGCAGTAAATTCAATTGCCTTCATTTATTATCTTTCCTTAGAACTTCAGATAACTAAAACGAATACAAAAATTGCAATATTCTATTCGTAAGAAGCGATGAAATTGTTCGATGACCCAATATTTTTGGTATATCACACTTCATTGTTCAGTTTTCGCATTACACTAATAGACTCACGAGTTAACATGGACACGGATAGTTGGGCAATATAATAGTTAGAATATTCTAGTTCCTTTGAATGCGTTGTGGAAATTGTACTGGTTTCTACTTTCTCAAATTTTTAATAAAATTGATAAAAATCAAGAACAGAAATCAAGATTGGCGCACCAAAAAGTTCATGCCCTATTGAATTTTTTTTAATACAATTAAAAAAAATATTCTCGCAGGTATCATAAAACTCCTCCCGTAAGTGATACATTAAAATAACCAAGAATAAGTATTGGTTGCTTCAAAATAATTTAGTTTTACATTACATGGCTAAAACGCATTTAAGAGAAAGGATCTCTTAATCTAGTAAGTCTTACAAATTGTTGGAAGTTGGAATATGTTCTTTCAGAATGCAAAATAGTGAAATATATAATACGTTTTAATTGAGAAACACTTCATCAATGCACTTGTTTCCTTGTTTGACAATGACATGTTTGCAATATAGAAATGTGTGCTTGATTCACGATCCATATGGTAATGTTGTGCAAATAAATGCTCTTTTCCATATTGCAACAAATTAGATTACGTCAACCAAGAAGTTCTTCATAGAATGTACAAATCACTCAAATCGGTGGCAATGTTGCAAGGGAGCTATGCAACTTAAATAAACCCAAAACATTCAATGTGGTTTAAATAAATGTTTGTACAGTCAAAATTCAGTCAATTCACCAGCCATTAAATAAGTTCATTCATAAATGCGTTATCATTTGCACACTAAAGGAGCGATACACTAACTATAAGTCTTCAAATAAAGCGTTCGAATATATAGCCCTGTAAAATTATAATAAAGGGCCACAATCATCTTCCAAATGCGTGCAAATTGAAATATTTAAGATGATATAATTAAGGATTGTGTGGGCGTCAATTCAGGAGGATACAAACACCCGCCTTTTACAAGTGTCTGTATTATTACTGGTTTTTATTAGTATTTATGAGCACTAAAGGAAGATGTTATCTTAAACACTTGTGATGCCTATTATATTTATTATGACCTCAATTTTTTTACGAAAACGCACTTAATGTAATCCTGATGTATAGGAAGGTCATTTCCCAAAAATATATTCAATGGAAAAAAAGGTTCAAAACTAATACGTAGTACATCTGAATGGTCGATAAGGGTTAGCTCGTTTAGAAAGCGAAATTTGCATTTTTAATTAAAAGTAAGCACATTTTTTAAACTTCAATAGTACGATTCAATATTTTATTTCTTGTACAAATCAGATCTCAAATTCTGTTTAAACAGTTTAGACAATAATTATTGAATAAATAAAATACTAAATAATATGTTTGTTATTCGGGATTATTAAAAATGTGTATAATAATTAAGAAGTTTGAAAATGCTAGATTAAAAAAAGGTCAAAATAAAAATAGTGAGAGCTTAAAATAATGTTTTTCTGGAAATAACCCAGAATTAGTTAAAACTGTCTGATCAGGAGCGGCCAAGAGCTCTGCGGTAAGACGGCGTTTCAAGCTGCTGCCACGGAGTTGTACGTCTGCCTGTTTTGGAAGCGTTGGGATCTCTTTTCTCAGCAATGCAAGCCCAAAGTTGATCACGGCTTTGTGCATCTAAGGCCTGATTTCTCGGATCGTCAGATCCGGCAATTGGGCGAAGTTTGCATCTTTTATCTTTATTACACTGGTTCTTGCAACTTGCCTTTCTCTTGGCAGAACGAAGAGCATTGCAATAAGCAGGACAAGTAGTTGCTATACAATGGGCTGGAACGGCACGTTCACAAAATGTCGTTGCTTCCCTGATTGATAATGCAGATGCTGCGGCATCGGAATAATGGACCACTAAAATAATAATTTATTTACTTGAATTACCAAGAAATACTAAAGAAATATATATTTTATGTGCAACCATAAATTGGCAAATTGTGTAAAATTTTCCGGCTTAGCGTACGGATTTCTACCAAATTAGATTATCTTTGCTATAGTTTTATACTACTAATAGTTACCTTATTTTGAAATGTAATTTTAATTGTAGTTGCAATTCACAAAGATATCACCTTTAATACTGTTATGATCGACATATTTAACATTTAAGAGTAAAAATTGTTAGTGGAAACGTTGATACGTTCGGTATTATATGGGTTTGCTTGTTCCCAGGCCTGAAATTTTATCTGACGCCACTTTATATTGTACACTTTATACGATTTTATTATGCCACTTCTATAAACAATAATAACAAAGTTTTGATTATAGAAAATATCTTACCTGCCAAAACCAAACAGAGAATCGATAGTGTAAAAACAGCCTTCATTTTGTCAAACTAAAATTTGAAAAATGCAAAATTTATGTAATTAGCATTCGCAATATAATTATCCAATCAGAGAATAAATTAGATCACTTGCTATTATTTCCATACATTTAGAAATACAGCACTGCTGGATACTGAATTTAAAGCAGCAAAATCTCACTTTTTTATTGAAAAGACTTCAGTATAAGTATAAATAAATTTTTATTAAAAACGAGCTTATATTTTAAAGAAAAGTAGCAATGCAGATCTCTTACCCAGATAATAACGAATTTTGCTAGTTTTCTGTGTATACTTAAGTTGAAGCCAAAAATTATTGCGCTATGTCTTCGCTTGCAGAAATGCGACTAGTTATGACATTCAAGCGTTGTCCAAGATTTATAGAAAGTTTTGATGAGGTCAATATATTGTGCACGTTTAAATACATGGTATATGATTCGGCTTGTCCAATTATCTGCAGAGCTTTTGATATTAATTATTAAGCGACCTTAAGCAAGTTAGTAAGAAAAATAAAGATGAACAAGTAAGAGCATGTTTTCAAGACTTTTCAAAAACAAGTCTAAATTTAGTGCAAACTCTAAAGGCACCTGCAAAAGGATTGAACCCCTAGGGCCAAAAAAGTGCGCATAATCCAATTGGTATTTACATCGATTAGGAAGCCATTTTAACACAATTTTATGAAATTTGGTATCATAAAATTGCTTTTGGTCAGTTTGTTAATGTTAATGATTATACCTTAGGCTTATTTGTAGGAATTAAGCGATGTGGCTTTAAAAAGGTAGCCAACTCTGTATGTTACACCTCGTACAAAGGACCGTTTACTTTATAATGCTTTTATACCAGATTTTTCCAGATTTTGCCAACTAAATGCACGATTTTTTAATGATTGGTTATAAATATAACTACAGGAGGCTTTTATGCATACAGTTTGTTTACAATACTGCATTGACATCATGCCATCGCATATATAACAGGAACTAATAAACAAATCTCTTTCGGTGGTCTTGGTAAATGATTCTTATATACTCTGATGCTCTTGTCAGTTGTCACATCCTTATCACTGCTCTACTCTGTGCTTTCGCAAGTTTATTATTCTTTGATAACATAAGTCATGCCATTTCATTAGTAAAGCATTCGTCGGTAAATCGATTCATGGGAAATGGGAATCCAGGTCGAATCTTATCGTTTGACTCGCAGATCGGCATTATTCATTACTATCAAGCCAACAAAATTTAATTTTTGCACTTCGTGCTTTTAAATACGCTGAATACAAGTAGACACACACTGGTGCAGTCGTTGCTTTTATATTTCGTACATCGCAATTGATTAACCTAACGTAAATCGAATAAAAAAGTCTGAGTCACCATTACTTCTAAGTATTATTTATGGAGTCTTCTGGGTATACTATACAGTATATAAGGCTTCAGTGAGCAAAATATATAAACTAAAAGCAAAAAATACCAAGAAAAGAATACAAAGCTATTATATGTAATAGGTTCGCATTTATTACTTTTATTTAATCCATTTAATATAGAATTACTGCAAATATTCATTCTGTCCAATTAATTGTTTAGACTAAAACTTCACTAAAATTAGTGAAGGCATTTGAAAAATCTCCATTAACTTTAAGCTCAAATTTAATTCCTTCGTTATAACTATCGTCATGACCATTATGACAATTATGCATTGACCTAAATTTATAATCTTAGATAACAGACAGTCTGGCTGAGATTTTGGTAGGTTGTCATATTTGATTGTTATAAGACGAAAAAAATTTGATTGAAAGTCAGTGGCAGAAATACATAGGAAAAGTAAGGTGTGTTCAATAAAATTTTTGTTACATCCTCAAACTTCTCACACTGCTGGCGGATTGATATTCCAGTTTTACAAAATCATGTTTATTTGAATAGGAGAAAAGTGAACACAGATGAGAGAAGTATTAACCTAAGCTGACACGCCATAACAATAATCCTTGTAAAAACTTCAATAATTCTGGTCTTCTTCCTTGTACCATGGATAATTACAATAAATAGGGATTGCTATATGTCTTTGTTTTTATTTTAGATTTTCCAGCTTTCTAGCTAGGTCAAGATTGAAACATTGTCAGC
This sequence comes from Yoshiicerus persimilis, assembly GCA_020352615.2. NCBI lineage: Eukaryota > Metazoa > Arthropoda > Collembola > Entomobryomorpha > Tomoceridae > Yoshiicerus > Yoshiicerus persimilis. The sequence continues at coordinate 59,183,968 of CM036940.2, forward strand.
CTTCAACTTAATTTACAACCTCTATTTATAGCGTGGTCTCTCGGGACAGATAATATGCGACGGAACCTTGTAAGTAATACATTAAGTATATCTCATATATTATAGTTAGATTCTACTAAACTTACATGTGTATATTCTGTATTCTGACGTTGAATCATTAACAGAGTTAAACTAGGATTGATTCATAATTATATAATGAAATATTGCAGTTTACTCAAGGATCGATTTGATTAACATTGCTGACTACTGTACGATCCAGCAGTCACTGAGAGAAAGAGTTTGAGAGTTTTGCACTCTCCTTGGATAGTTGAACGGAAGGGAAAGCACACTCTCAAAGATAAATGTTATCACACTTCTATTTTTAAGGTACAAAATTGCATCGGTTTATACATATTTTGCAGAGATTGTTAATTAATTAAAAAAGTTTAAATAGTTAGAATTTTTGAATAAGGTGTTATTTTAGTTTAATACTGGTCTAAGTCAAAATTTAATATATTTGTTGTTAATTTATGAACAGGTAACCAAATTTAGTCAATTAATTGAGGATACAATGCCACAAAATATAACAACATCTCTATTTTACGCGACGAATGCCGATGCAAAAAGAAATGTATGGACCAAAGCTGCTAGCTTTGGGGATTTACTACTAAAGCTGGAGGGTAATAACGACCTTATATGGAGCGTTGGAGTTGGAGGGGCAAAATTAGATGAAAACTATTACACAAATTTAAAAGAACAATTTAGAGCTCACAAGACACATCTTCTGGAAACTAATCCTACTGGATGTGGCTTAACTGATATAGAACACAAATTCACTGATAGATTTGGAAATAATATGGCAGAATTATTAAAAGGGCTAAGCTTCGGATTATTTTGGTCAATACCAGAAAAGGCTAAAAGTAATGTATGGGAAGGACCTTTAACTTCTAATACTTTATTAAAAGTTCTTAAGAATAACAAAGAATTAATATGGAGTCCTGGAGTTGGTGGGGAATATAACAGTGTGCAATACAAAAGTGATTTAGCGAAAGCAGTTGATAATTTTCCGGAGCTTGAAATTATAAGATCTCAGCTTCGTGATCGACTAGGTAATGAAGTAAAACCACAATAGAAGTAGTTCTGAAAAAAAAGAAGAAGAAGGTCCAAAATATAAAATTATCTCGAATGTAGTCGTAGGATATCGAAGTGTAAAAACTTGGGATTAGATAAAATTTCGTAACAGATTTATAGTTCAATAAATAAAATAATGTTTCCAAAAAACCCAACAGTATAATATGTATTCAGCAGCATGATTTATTGTGGTTTTTAATAATATGTTGTGCTGCTTGTTTAATAATTCTCCCTGTAAGTCATCAAACGACACCTCCAAGTTAAAAATTACAATTAATTTTATTTATTCAACAAGGAATCAAGATCGATGATCCATCAACCAAAAAGTATTTTTTCAATTTTTGTCGACTTTTTTGTAGATTTTTTCAATTTTTTTATGGTACAATCATCATCAACTGACGTTTGTACAATTTACATATTTCGAGGCTTTCTCTATGCGCTACAACATTGTATTGTTCATAATTTTGCATCTAAACGTATTGTTTACTATAAGCTTTCGGAAGAGAAACCACAAATACCTTATGCTAGCGGATTTGCAAAATTAGCACAAAGTACTTTGGGTGTAAATAATAACTTTAGCGTTAATTCTATTTCAATTTCAAATTAGATTTATTGAGATTTCATTTAGTTAATTTCTTATGCGCTTACAATTGCATTGGTTTATGTGTATTATTAGTTTCTCTATTTCGTGTTGCTTGTCCTGCCAAAGTAATAAAATTGCTTATTTGTTTGAGGCTTATTTTGTTACTGCAATGATATTGAGGATAAAACCATAAAAAATCTTTCCCGGCCATAGGTCCCTGTATCACAAGGAAGAAGGACATTGCCACCTTATTACTTTGTCAAGTAAACAGGCTGTATTTGTAGAACAGATTAACCGATTGATCGGGCATTTACCTTTGACATTTCTGCTGACACCCCAACTATGTACAAACAAAGTGTTTGAACTACTTATCTAACTTTATCTGAGTTTTTTGTATGCAAAGCAATGTCAATTTATGTAAATACAATTAAGCCAGAGAAGGTAACCAATGTTTCTCAGTCCAACAACAATTTTTAAAACGGTCCATTTTGCAAAATGCAAAGTATAATTTTTCGCAAATAGTCATATAATAATGATGAAAGATGCAATAAGCAGTTGAAACGTTTTTCGATTACAGTGTGCGGAGTCTAGAAATATATGCATACCTCAGTTTATGCTTTGGAATTTGCGATGCTTTATTAGAAGTACAAATACAAAATACAAAATAATAAAATGACAAAAAAACAAAAAAAAAGTCGTAAAATAAAAGCTAAACCCATTCATGTAATGATGCAATACAACATTATAGTCTTCATTCCTTAAATGTTTTAATCAATTATTGTTGTGAAAAATTTGCTTCCTGAAGTATTTTGAGCGAAAGGAGAACTCTGAGAGAATCAAATTGGGCTAACGGCCGATTGGTATGTAGGGGTTGACGTTAACCAGCCCCTGACGACAAGCGACAACATCTGAATCTCCATTTCCGGTAACAATTCCTTGAAACAGGGCCTCAAACTGCGTTCATAAATAGAAATTCATAATCTTCTCGAAAATTAATTTCTGCTGTTCTACAGAAGACATAACTCTTTGATTTACTAATTAAACCTTAAAACTGTCTTAAACTTACCAATCCAAAGGCCAGTGGTATTTGGAAGGTGAGAACTGCTTGGGCGGGTGTGTTTGCAGTAAAAGGACCAGCAGCAGCGGTTTGTATCACAATTTGCGGAAGGTCTGGTATTGGCAGAGTAATACCAAGGAATTTTGTAGGCGCAGCTGAGACTTTGAATTGTGGAGACGACCCATCCACAGTGGGAACAAAGGTGAAGTTCACTACGTAGTCGACCAAAGTATTCATACTGTAGGGTGGACTACCGCTAAGACCTGTGACAAATACCTGGATGTTGGAAGCTGACCCTCCGCCTGTAGAAGAAATAAGTAAATTATATAAGGCACCCATTTAGAGTTGAATTTTTAACTGGAAATACATTATTTGGCATTTTAAAACAATTAAAATTTACATTGCCAACGTAATGAATTAAAATTTTATTGTAATGTGCTTATTTTGATTGTATTGTACTAATTTCTTTAGGGAATTAAACAAATTAAAAAATATTTAAAGTTTTATTAAACTTTAAGAATACCAGAGTTTTAAAATAAATATTCTTCATTTAATTCAATTTTCCTAACAAAATGCTTGCTATAAGATTTCGTTAGTAATTAAATCGTAATCAATTGATAGAAAGGTGTTATATAAATCATGAAAATGAAAAATCGATAATAATTTACCTGCTGTACACTCTGGGGGAGTAATCTCATTAGCAAATGCTGATGAAAGTAAGATTGCAAAAACTATTGGCAACATTTCTAGGCAGCGTGACTGAATTGCGTGAAATTTGTAACAACAGTTAGAAGGAGAATTGCTATATAAACGCACTAGCTAATGGGGTGTCTTTTTATACTTCAAAAATGGTAATCACTTACGTATTTTATTGAATCAATTAAATACAGGAAATCCAACTTAATTAACTTTTTGATAAATGGAGTGTTTAAACTTCAACGTTGAAATATATGGTATATGATTCGACTGACTTCCAGACTTCCATCAATCTGCCCAGTTTTTGATAACAATTATTAATCGACCTTAAGCAAGTTGGTAAGAAAATACAGATGAACAAGTAAAATGAATGTTTTCAGGCCTTTCAAAAGCAAGTCTATATAATTTAGTGCAAACTCTAAAGGGACATGCAAATGAATTGACCCCCTAGTGCAAACAAGTTCGCGTAATCCAATTCCTATATTTACATAGATTAGGAGTATTAGTGTGTAATATCGTTGCAAAGTAAATTACCACATTTAATTGGTACTGCGAATCTTTAAAACCAATACTGTAATTGTATATCGAAAATACGATTGTAAAGGCCACGGCCACATCAATCTTGAATAAATCCATATCATATACGTAGATTAGGAAGCCATTCACCACAATTTTATGATGTTTTTTAACATAAAATTGGTTGGCATTTATTTGGTCAATTGTCACTGTTAATAATTATACCATTAGGTTTTATTTATAGTAATTAGGATTCCTGAGATTATATAAACAGATAAGTAGCCCAATATTTATGTTACACCACGTACAAAGGGCCATTGACTTCATAATGCTTTCATTCCAGATTTTGCCAGATTTTATCAACTAAATGCGAGACTTTTTAATGATTGGTTATAAATATAACCACAGAGGTTTTTGCAGATAGTTGTTACAATATTGCATATACCTATATAACAGGAACTGATAAACAAGTCTCTTTCGGTGGTCTTGGTAAATGATTCTTATGCACTATGAAGCTCTTGTCAGTTGTCACATCTTTGTCACTGCTTTATTCTGCTTTCGCAAGTTTATTAAGTATCGTCAGATACTTTAAAAAATGACCTGGTCGTCTGTCCGTCCATTTGTCAGTCCGTCGGACAGATAACTCGAGAACGGAAAGACACAATGACCTCAAACTTGGAATACATCTAGCTAAGGTCCAGTGTGAGGTTCAGTTCGAAGATGAGGTCAGTCGGTCAACCGGAAATAGAACCGTAAACATATAGAGCCTACAGTACCATGTATTAATATTAAGAAGCTTACATATTGTATATTCATTCTCCGTAATCTCAAGAAATATACAACGTGCAAACAGTACACATTTAAAACACACAAAGACACAACATTTCCGGTGCGGTTAGAGTCCTTAGGGTTCATTTATAGTCTCTAGAGTACACTTAGGATCCTTAAGGTACTGCTGCGAGCAGCTAGCTACTGTTGGGAGCTGCGAGCAGTAAATAAAATGCCTGCTTTTATTTATTCTTTAGTTTTATTGATCACACTTATTATTAATAGTTGTTGGACCTGCTTTGCTGAGTGTTGTCCAACTAAATGTCAAATCAAATTACAATGACCCTTTTTTCACTATATTTTGCTGCATGACGATACTTTGTTACCTCAGTGTTACACTGGTTTATTCATTACTATCAAGCCGACTCTTACATCGCAATTGAGTTTAACCTAACGTGAACCGAATAAAAAATCGGAGTCGTCATTACTTCCAACTTCTAAGTTAGTTATGGAGTCTTATGTGTATACTACACGACTTCAATGTGCAAAATCTGTAGAATAAACAAAAATACCAAGAAAAGAATACACAGCTATTGTATGTAGTAAATAGGTTTGTCTCTGTTACTTTTGTTTAATTCATTTAATTTCCTTACTGCCGATAAGCTGTTCGAATACAATTTCATAGTCATGAATTATCCTGTAGGGGATACACTAAAATAAATTAGTGCAGGCATTTGAAAAATCAGCTCCACTAACTTTTAAGCTCATCTTTACATATTCTTTCATTATGTAGCCATCACTATGAGTTGTATTGACTTGCAATCTTACGATAGCTGACATTTAAGCTGAGATTGTGGTAGATTTTCATAAAATTTGATTGTTTGAAGGGAAAACAATTTGATTGAAAGTCAATGCATAAATATTTAGGAAAAGTAAGATTTCAGATTTTCAAAATAGTTTTAACAAATTTATGTTCATTAGTTGAATAAGTGAAAAATGAACACAGATGAGAGAGAACAGAGAAGTATTAATCATGTAGGCTGATACGCCATGACAATAATCCTTGTATAAAAACTTCATTGAGTTAAAGAAATGAAGAGGTCTACTAATTTTGGTTTCATTCATTTAGATAATAAAATCTTTCTTCAGGTATCTTTTAAAGTAAGAATCTTGCACCAGTATAAATAGGGATTGCTATATATCTTGTTTTTATTTTCGATCTGTCAGTTTACTGTTTTCAAGATTAAGATTAACTTAATTTACAACCGCTATTAATAGTGTGACCTCTAGACAATAATATGCGACAGAACCTTGGATTATATTAGGTACAGCGTACAGCTCATATAAATATTATAGTTAGCTGTATTTGCATAGTATTACTACATTCTAATTCTACTATACTTATATTCTGACGTTGTACCATTTTTTGTATTTTTCAATAAATACGGTCTCATTTTTAATACAAGTCAAAATCAAAATTTTTTGTATTTTTTATTAATTTATACATTGCAGTTAGCGTATATCAATTAATTGAAGGTGTAATAAATGCTATGAAATACAGCAACATCTTTTTTACGCTACTAATGCCGATGCACAAAGAAATATGTGGACTAAATGTACTTGCTGTGATGATTTAATACTACACATAGTATAATATTAAAGTTTCTTTTCAAGTAGAAGTATAATAATAATATTAACAATGGCATTTTTATTTATGCTTGCATATAAATAGTACATATTAAGGTCATTATTTAATATTAATTGAATTTATTACTATATACTATGAGTTACATACATTTTAGACTTCAGCATGACATTCAATTTACTTTTGAGAAGGGGTTTCAATTGTATTCATACATAGCAGAATTTACTTTCAACGCGTCACAGATAGGTATGTGAATTCTAGGAAGTAAGGGTGGTCAGGCGTCAGACGATTTGGCTTTGGCAGCCTGGGCTTAGGTATCTCTCCTTAGGTTTCCCTAAATCATACGGCTTTAAAGAAAGATTGCAACAAAAATTAAAATAATGTCTACAATTTAGTTAGCCATCTAAAGACATAATCAAATCTACTGAAAAATCTAAAATGAAGGAGGCGAATGTTAATTTTGTGTCGTATTTGATTTTGAAGATATTCCCAAATGGAATAGAAATGGGTCTGAATGCTGCATTTCTTTTGCGATAGTAGTTATTGCTTACGCTTTTCCATTTCTGAAGGTAAGTCTCCGAGATTTTGTAGAGTGCAGCAGCCTTCGTGAATAACAAGGCGAATCCCGTTCCGCAAATGATTGAGACCATCGGCATGAGAAGATATCCCGGCATTGGAATGAAGTCGTACAGCTTGACAGTGGCGTAGTTGCAGGAAATCAAGATTGCCGAACCAATGGTGACAAGAATTTGACAGGGATAGAAAAATGCGGCCATTACATATACATTCAGCGTACTTAATGCGCTGTACAGTTGGGATGCCTCCTTGAAGTTTTCTTCTCTTTCCTTTCCTGCGTGTCGAGATTTCAGCTTATTGAGAATGCTAAGGCTGAAATCCAAAACATTTAAATACAACAGAGACAAAATAAAGCAAAGAAGGACGGAACTCCAAATGTAGCATCCGCATTGGAGGATTGCGAAAAAGATGACGATTTTGACGTATGCTGTGTATCCGTAGTAAATACTTGGAAAATGGTCAACCAAAAATCTCTGCAGAGGGTCGACGGGAGATGCCAGTGAAATTAGGCCTCCACAAAACGAGCCAAATACGGATAGAGGCAGCAAATGCTTCAGCAACTTGTCTGTAAATGTCGACTTCGTTCCTTTTCCTCCTTTTTGTTCAAACTTCTTGAAATTCTCTGTTCATATTCAAACTTAATAACAATTAGGATAAATATTTTTAATTTGTATGAGGTATTATTACCTTTACATTGAAGAGCAAACTTTACGGCGTAGTTTATTGCGCTAATGGCAATTTCTCTTTGAAAAATCAATACGCCCGTCAATACGCTTGATATTATAATAATCAAAGTGTAGAAGACGTACATGATCACTTGATACGATTTGAATGATTCTTCTGGGGAAAGAAATTCCTTTAGCAAACGCAGAATTCCATAAATTCCGACTGTGGAGGCGAATGCCCAAAAGAAGTAGACGTGTATCAACGAGAGCTTATCAAAATTGCGTACAGCTACTTTACGCTTTTCGTCCCAGTCATACAAGTTTAGTTTCAATCTTTTGTAGAAAGAAAAGTATGCCGATATTGTTCGCAAAGCAGCCTCGACATCCATTTTGAATCCCGAGACAGCTACGTGTTATTCATTACTCATAAGTTTCCAAAATTTTTTGTTAAAAATCGTCTACGCAATCCCTGTAATAATTTACTTTTAATCAATTGTTCTACATTAGCAAAAGCTTACACTAAATACTTACTTAGCTCCGTTGACCTGGGATGCTTTATTCTTTGTAAAAATTATTTCGGTAGTTATTTGAACTAATTTGGTTGTTCAACCTTGAGCGCTGCCTCATTTATGGCAGTTCCGGTCAACTTATACAGACATGACGTATTTTTTAACGAAGGCTCCTAAATCCCATTAAATTTAACATGATATGGGTATTTGTCATTTTCCTGCTATTTTATTATAATATGACATTACAATTTTACATAGTACATTCTCCCGGAATAGCTCAAAGTTTCAATAATACCATTTTACCTTGGAGTTCTCAAACTCCTTACATTTTGAGCTTGCATAGTCAAAGGGTATATATGATGATGATGAACACATTTTCCATTCTATGGTGCCCGGAAAGCTGAGGTTTCAGTTTCAGTGCCTATTGAACCTGTGTTATTTATTATTGGAAAAAGCAACTATGGGCTTAGAATAGTTTTGTAATTAATTCATAGTTATTCTGCATTCATGAACCTTAAAGTCTGCCTACAACGTACATATTTCATGGCTTTCTCTGTGCGCTAAGACATTATATGACTAACTCAAATAAAAGAATGTTTTTCTTTTATTGATTATAGTTTACTTCAGGGCTTCATTTCAATAACTTTTAATTCAATTAACTTCTAAAATGAACATCTAATAGTAGTTAAGGGTGTGATTACGGAAATAAAATAGCATTAGAAAACTGTCACACGAGTCATTTTTAATAAGTCTAAAGACAGAAGGTTGGCTTAGGGTACTTTGAGATACAAACTGCGGAAAATTGTCAAGCCTATAAAGGCAGCGTCACAAGGCAAAACCAGGTTCTAAATATGTTGAAGCTTTCGAAAGGGAGACAACAAATGTCTTATGTTAGCTGAAAACAGAATTGTTTCACAGTTACAAGGGTTTCAAACTTCAATGATAAATCCTTGTGACCCGAAATACATGCGGTGTATAAATGCTGCTAATCGGGTTATTCTTTAAGTAATACACACTTAGGTGAATAGCTCTTTTACGTTAATTTGGGATCCTCATGTAACACAAGCCGATTATTGTAAAATTTGTACCAAGTACTTTGGGTAGAATTAAAAAAATAACGTTAGTTAATTTTATTTCAATTTCAAAATAGATTTATTGATATTTCATTTATTTAATTTTCTATGCACTTACAATTACATTGATTTTTATATATATATGTTAGCGGCAATAAGGAAAATTAGGCATTTTGGAAAATGCCTAGGCATTTTCGGAAATGCCTGAAGAAAGCCCGGCTATTTCTTCTTAGCCGAGGCATTTAGGAAAATGCCTAGGCATTTTCCTAAATGCCTAAACTTCACTCGGCATTAAGCGAAATGTTTTTCCTTATTGCCGAGTAATCGTATTTACTTTGCTTAATGACTGAATTTTACCAGGCAGAAAGGAAAATGTCTCACATTTGTGCAATAACAGTGTGTTAAATAAGTCAGAAAGGAAAATGTGAATCTACTCTGGCATCGGTATCCAACTTTTTATGCTAATGTACTGATATGCAAAAGTAAAGTGCTCCACAAGGTGCTTAAACCTTTACTATTATATATAAATCTAAAATCACTATGGAGGTATGAAATGTAAATAAAAGTTCATGAATTTTCCTTCTATGTGGAAAAATGTTGCTTCGCAATTATCACTTTCTGCCATTTTCTCATACTTTTTTTCTAACTGAGCCTAAAATATGAATTTTTTCTATTCTGAAAATCATTTTAAAAATTATTGTATTTTACAAATAAAATTTAAAAATTTTTGTATTTTTAAAATGTTTTTTTATTGGTATTTTTAAGGTATTTTTAAAATGATAACAGGTTTAAGTCGTGGCATACAGCTACAAATAGCTTTCCGCCTAAGTAGAATTATCTCTAAATCGAGGTGGAAAACCATAAAAAAATTCCTTCACCATTAGGTGATATACTTGGCTTTCAGAGTAGAGCAAATTCATATTTTTAAGCTCAGTTAGAAAAGAAGTATGGAAAAATGGCAGAAAAAGATAATTGCGAAGCAACATTTTTCGACATAGGACAAAAGTCATGAACTTTTATTTACATTTCATACTTCCATAGTGATTTTAGATTTATCTCTGACAATAAAGGTCACACCATGTAAATTGCACAGCCAGGAACCTTAATTTTATCAGACATTAATTCGTCAAACATGGCTTTTGAACCATTCATGTCTTTACTTGTGTTTGCTAATAAAAAGCTACAAGTACAAGCATAGACTCACATTTTCCTTTCTGACTTGTTTAACACACTGTTATAGCACAAATGTGAGACATTTTCCTTTCTGCCTGGTAAAATTCAGCCATTAAGCAAAGTAAATACGATTACTCGGCAATAAGGAAAAACATTTCGCTTAATGCCGAGTGAAGTTTAGGCATTTAGGAAAATGCCTAGGCATTTTCCTAAATGCCTCGGCTAAGAAGAAATAGCCGGGCTTTCTTCAGGCATTTCCGAAAATGCCTAGGCATTTTCCAAAATGCCTAATTTTCCTTATTACCGCTAACATATATATATATTAATATTATTTCGTGCTGACAAAGTACTTTGTTACTGCACTGCAATGATATTGGGGATAAAACCATAAAAAATCTTTCGCGGTCATTAGTCCCTGAACCACATGCAAGAAGGACATTGCCACATTCTTACTTTGTCAAAGTAAACAAGCTGTATTCATAGAACAGATTGATCCTGCATTTACCTTTGATATTTCTACTAACCCCCCAACTATATGTACAAACAAAATGTTTGAACTACTTATCTCAATCTTATCTGAGTTACTTGTGTTCAATTTCAATTTATGTGAATACAATTAAGCCAGCGAGGGTAACTAATTTTCCCAGTCCAATAAAACTATCTTAAAACGGTCCAAAGTGCAAATAATGATAAGTATAAATTTTCGCAAATAGTCATACAATAATGAAATTTTTTAACATGCAGGAAACGTTTTTCGAATACAGTGTGCGGAATCTAGAAATATTACATACCTACGTTTATGCTTTGGCAATTACAATGATGTTCATACAATGTTCATACAATTACATGACCTAAAGTCGTAAAACACGAGCTAAACCCATTCATGCAATGATACAATACAGCGTTATAGTCTTCATTTCTTAAAATGTTTTAATCAATTATTATTGTTTTCCAAAATGTGCTTAACACACAAAAATTAATCCAATACATAACATTAGACAGTAGACAGAGTATAATTAAGTGCAATTTCAACTTTGCAGAAGTATTTCACTTAATCAGTAATTTGTTTGCTGAAGTATCTTGAGCGAAAGGCGGTCTCTGAAGGAAGTAAAGGCTAACCGATGAGTGGTATGTTGGGGTTGACGTGAACAATTCCCTGACGACAAGCCACAACGTCTGAAGTTACAGAATCGTAAACATTTCCTTGAAACAGGGCCTCAAACTGCAGGACAACATAAAAAATTACTTGGTACTTGTACTTGTGTGTATTAGAAACTTATTTGCGCTATTTATTGTAAAAGTTAGATTTAACTTTTCCCAAGAGACTTAAAGGTTTTTAGTGTACTCTGGTTAACTACTTTTGCATTCATTTCATTTCTACCAGGTTTAATTCATAAATAGATTTCATAATTTTCTGGAAAATTAATTTCTGCTATTCCACGGAAAACATTATATAGGTATATCCTTTTGATTTACTAATTTGTCGTAAACTTACCAATCCAAAGACCAGTGGTATTTGGAAGGTGAGAGATGCTAGGGCGGGTTGGTTTGCAGTAAAAGGACCAGCTGCAGCTTCTTTTACTGCAATTTGTGGAAGGGGTGGTGGCGGCAGAGTAATACCAAGAAATTTTGTTGGCGCAGCTGAGACTTTGAATCGTGGAGAGGACGAATCCACAGTGGGAACAAAGGTAAAGTTCACTTGGTAGTCGACCAAAGTATCCATATTGTACGGCGGAACACCACTAAGACCTGTGACAAATACCCGGATGTCGGAAGCTGAACCTCCTCCTATAGAAAGAAATAAGTAAATTATATTATAGTATAAGGTACACATTTAGAATTGGGTTTTTAACTGGAAATAAATTATTTTGCATTTTAAAGCAACTAAAGCTTACATTGCCAACGTAAAGAATTAAAATTTTATTTTAATGTGCTTATTTTGAAATTGTATTAATTTCGTTATGGAATTAAACAAATTAAAATTTATTTAAAGTTTTATTAAACTTTAAGAATACCAGAGCTTTAAAATAAATATTCTTTATTTAATTTAATTTTTCTAACAAAGTGCATGCTATAAGATTTCGTTAGTTATTAAATGGGAATCAATTGATAGAAAAGTGTTATACAAATCATGAAAATGAATAATCGATAATAATTTACCTGCTGTACACTCTGGGGGAGAAATCTCATTAGCGAATGCTGATGAGAGTAAGATTGCAAAAAATATTGGCAACATTTCTAGGCGGTGTGAGTGAATTGCGTGAAATATTGGATTGTAACAGCAGTTAGAAGGAAATTGCTATATAAACGCACTAGCGACGGTGCTTCATTTTTATACTCTAAAAAATGCTAATCACTTACGTATTTTATTGAATCAATTAAATATAGAAAATCCAACTTTATTAACTTTTTGATAAATGGAGTGTTTAAACTTCATGAAAACTAATCCAGTTTAGTGAAATGATTGACTGAATACTTTGTGGCGTAATTGTCAAAAGTAATAAAAGGATTTCGGTATGCGAAATCACAGCAAGCTTGATCGTGAGGGATAAACGTATATTAAATTAATAACTTAAGCTGTCGGTATCGCTATAATTGAACGCATAAAAGCGTTAGGTCAGAAATGGTGGAACATATAAACTGTATATTTTATTCAGTTGTCAATGTCAATGTCATGTTGTTCATGAATCATGACGCACGTTACACATGTCGCTTAAAGTTGCCTAGTTAAAGTTGCTTAAAGTACACACATGCCTAGAAAAGTTTTGTCTAGTAAAATACTTATTATACTGATCAATACAGATACAGCATTAATTAATGACAAATTCACACAGTGTTAGGGAATATCATGTGTTCTGATGCGGTATGTAGAACCAGGACTAGAATATGAAACTAGTATATGTATTCTCCTTCAAATACCTTGGAGTTCTAATTGACTCCAAGGTGGTCCCCCAACAAATCTCTGAGGAGTTTTCTCAAATTGTACTCTTTTAAACGAATTTTGCATTTTTCTGTGATGACACTACTAGTACAATCTTTTGTATTTTCTGTTTCTGTATCAAACTATGCAAAAGTAATATATGGAAAAACGCTGTACTTGATTGAGAAAATTGACTCTAGGTTTTACAGGTTTGCTATAATTATTTTCATCCTATGTATGTTATTCAATCTGAAACGTAGCCACTATAACTGTTATGGCAAAAATATGCTCTGTTGTCTCAATTCTCCTTCCATTAAAAAGTTGGAGTAATTCCTAAAAGGGGTGTGCTATTACCGCTTATATTTAACTGACTGTCCTTGTTTCTCAATTATATTAGAAAAGATTAGGTAAAATAGGCAAATCTGGCGATTAATATTAACATTTAAGTATTTTCAGGTTAAGTAACTGATTTTAAGCTAAGTTCTAGACCTAGCTCATTCTCTAAACATAATGATTGCGAAAGGTTAGTCACCCATCAAAAATCTGTCCTAAGTATAGATAAACATTACTGCCTGGAATAAATTCCCATGGAAATGAGAACATAAAGACTTATTACTTATAGTCACACTGCAGGAGTTTGTAAGCTATTACTTTTAATTACTGCAGTAAGGCTTTCGGAGTTCAAATAAATCGTAAATTGTATCCTTACTTGAGATTTAGTCAAAATGTTTCCAGTTGAAAGGCTTATGAATTTTTAAGTGTCTGACTGACGTATTGACTGTTTGCCAAACGGTTTGGGGTTTTTGCCTAATTACTCAAAAATAAAGAAACCTTCGGTTGGCAACCTTGGAGGACAGTATGACGTAGGAATGACTGGGCACATTTTCTTTTTGTTATTCATTCATAAATAATGATTGATGAAAAACTAAGCAACAAAGACATCTTCTCAAAGTAATTAAAGTAATATAGCAACAAAAAATGTTTTTACTTTTGCTACTACATTGCTGAATCGTTCCAACTCGACAGTCTAACATTTACAATTGTGCCACCAATATTGTAATTGTATATGCTCTCGTTCCCCCATTATATAATCCAATTTATTGATCGAAATAAAAGTTTTTATAAGTATTACTTCCAGAATTATTTTCAGTAATAATATACTTTTATCATTGAAAACAATAGTGACCACAAACTATGGCTATCATTTCAATTCAATTTTTGAAAGGTTTACTGTACACAGTAACATTTTGGATTTTCTATATTCTTCGAGTAGATTCTGCTACGATACATTATAAATTCGACAGTACGGCTCCGACTCCGACTTCAGATCCTTGGACATGGTAAGAAATTTCGTTCCAAAATTTAATCATTCATTGAAAATAATAGAGGATATTTGTTGGAATTATGGAAGAAAGTAAACCTGTTTTTATTAAAACATCTAACACACAAATACAGCAATTACAAATACTGCAGACATATTATATTTACACACATTGTGTTCCTAACTTAAAAATTTCAGGAACAATAAATGTAGGCCTTAGGTAACCATTTGTGAATATAGCGATATAATGACTATTTTAGGTACTTTACTACTGAAGAGTCTTATGCTGCTATTTACGAAAGTACTGAGAAAGAATGTGGAAAATTTATGAAATTAGCTGCTGCCGATGAGACAGATCCGAACAATGTGGCTTGTCGTTGTCTCAAGGCTGGTCTTGACCGACCTTTAGTCTATTGGAAGAATTCTGATAGCTGTTACCGTGCTTTTGAGCAGGTATGCCAATTTGTATTAAAATACATATCGAAATTCAATAATATTTTTTAGAAAATATTGCATTTTTCAAAACACAATTCTTAGGGACCATGCGATGACGGAGAATGGCTTGTGCCAAGAAAACAAATTGAAGAGAAAGAAGATCCAATTGGGGAATGTCAGAAGAATCCTTGTCCAACTTCTGTTCCAGATAAATCCATAGACGGTTGGGTATCTTCTGGCGAAACGGCAAGACTTGGCTTCTATTTCACTTATAATGGCATTTGCTACCAAACAGAAACTAAAGCATTTTGCGACGACCATCAAGTTGTTTTCTTTAATGGAACTTCAAATATTGAACCTACATGTGATAAACCTGAAAATCTACCTGTAAAACTGGCACCAAAAGTAGGGTTTTCTGCACAGATACCCTGTCCTCCGGGTAGTTTGCCCCAATCTGATTCTAAATGTGCTAAAATTGTGTCATTTAGTTAGATTATCAGTCAATTTACAAAACTTTGTTAATTTAAGTTAGCATTCCTTCAAAATGCACGTGTCCCCTTACATATTCTATATGTCAAAATAATGAAGTTTATTATACATGCTATTCATATACTACAATGGTTCGACTGTTTTGTTCGTTAAAATGGACTTGTATTTCATGTACATCAAAAAATTGAACAATAGAATATATTAATTAATGCCGTTAATTTACCGCGGATTTTACAAAATTATCGTATATAAAATTGGCAATTACATTAAATTTCAAATCAACACGTTTTTGTAATAATTCTGCATCAAAAAGCATAAACAGAATAACCTACAATGAAGTAGGGGTAGGTTAATTTTGCTTCGATATTTTCAAGAAATTTTTTAATAGAATCGTAATCGGTCAGCAAACACGGTACCATTGCAATAATATTTACCGTATTTTGACAGAACCAATAATTCAATAGTTGCCAAATTCGCAATGAATAGAAAAAAATTGTACAGTACACAACATTATTTAATGTAGACTCAAAAATCTCATTTTTGACAAGATTTATAAATTTTTCATTTCCCTGTTAGTGAAATAAAAAAAGTCTTTTACCAACTATTACATATTACAGGGATACCTATTTGCAGCAGATGAGTATTTTCCTTCCCAAATTCATACTAAATTGCATTCGCAACCTGTGACTGTTAACTGTAAAGGAATTTCCCTCAAACCCTTCGTTCTTTGGGTTTTCACTGGATGGAACTCTACTGTGGATAGATATGTGAATTATAAATATTTATGTACCTATATAAAACAAACTTTTGTTTAGTATCTCAAAATAACAAAATAACTCTAGGTTCGTACTTGACCATGAAATAACATTATAGTTTATAACTTCAGTGCTTCATTTCAATTATTTTAATTCCTTTAACTTGCTTACTAAAATTCAGGATGTGGTCACCTAAATATAATAACCTTGGAAAACCTGACTTTACCAGTGGCACAAATATCGATCACTATTAAAATAGCATGGTTGGCATAATGTTCTTTGAAATATAAACCACAGAAAATTGTTAAGGTTTTAATTGAAATTATCACAAGATCAAGTTTTATGCATGACAATATGAATAACGCATTAATTAAGTCCCTACAATGCCGGACCGGACAAAGTTGGTTAATTATTATTTTTGGATTACATGAAATGGAGATACTGGATCTGAATTTCATTCTTTAGTGCGGTCCAAATTGTTGCATGTATTTATACATTGGTATATTAATTTATTGCTAGAATACACTTTCTTTATGCCATGATGAAAATCCCATCCAAGCCATTTCTCCTGTAACCAAAATGTCTTGGTATATCTTATTTTTGAAAAAAGAACAATAAGTAATAAGATTCAACATTTTATTCTTCATAGAAAACAGATCTCAAATTCTTTTAAAACAATGTAGGTAATACAGTATTGAAAAATACTAAACATTATGTTCGTTACACAGGAATTATTAAAAGAAACATAAATAGTAGGAAGTTTTAGATTGCTACACACAGACAAATGTCAAAATAGAAAAGTCAGAGTAGAATAATTAAAATCCTTTCTGGCAAATGAGACAAATTTAGTATTCGTTGAGTAATACTTTAGGAACGACCTCCAACAGCTTTGGCGTAAGATGGAGATTCAAAGCTTTGCCATGGACCTTCACGTCTGCCAGTTTTTGATGCATTAGGATCTCTTTTCTCAGCAATACAAGCCCACAGTTGATCACGGTTTTGTGCATCTAAGGCCATGTTTCTTGGATCGTCAGTTCCGACAGCCGGGCGAAGTTTGCATCTTTTGTCTTTCTTGCACTCGGCCTTGCAACTATCTTGACTCTTTTTAGAACGAAGAGAATTGCAGTACTTAGGGCAGGTGTTGTTCGCACAATAAGTTGGAACTTCACGCTCACAAAATGTGGTTGCTTCTCCGATTGTTAATGCAGTTGTTGCGGCATCAGAATAATGGGATACTATAAAATCAAAATGCACTTATTGGAAAACTTGTTCAATCACTACAAAGCATTAGAAATTATAGGAATGATGCTTATTAATAATTTTAATTATTTATACAAGGGAAATTTTTGTAGCATTAATCAGTTGTCAACTTTTTAGGCAATTTATAATAGTGGGTTGGCTCCAACTATAGTCAAATTTAAACTAAAATTCCAGATGATATAATCATATATTTTACACAATAAAATATTTAAGGAAACACATAATAATATGTCCAAAGGTCACACAAACACTATGTACAATAATGTATACAGTAAAAGACTCTTGAGAACAGTAAACAAAAGTCTTGCACTATTGTTATTCAATTGTGCATGACGTGAATTATAAAATAACTAAAGTGCGTACTTCAATACGTCATGTGCAACAATAAATGGTTCATTTACTACACAAAAGCTAAGGATGCTATGTCAAATTTTTCATGCATAGCTTAATAGCTTTGTGCTGCATGTATGCTCCAAGCGATCCACTTATAACATTGGCAGCTATTCTAGCTATATATCTTGTAAATACTAAATATGCAATGTAACAAAAGTATATAACATAATATTTTAATGTACACTTATTATTGTTCTACATATTTAAAAATCACGAGTAAAAATTGTGAGCAGAAAATTCGCGATTCTTGGGCCTAGCATAGCAAAGAGAATTTTAACTAATGCCACAAAATCTGCTCGTCTAATTTCTTGCAAATAGTCTGTCATGTCTTTTTCTAAAAGTAATACTTTCCTACACATATACAGTGCATAGAACACTTGCAAAAGAATAACGTCAAATTTCATATGAAGTTGATATTGTAGTATTGCACTTAACTGTTAACTAAACACTTAGAATTTTTCAATAGATATAAGGAAGTTTTGTATAGTATCTTACCTGCCAAAACCAAACAGAGAACAGATAGTGCGAAAACAGCCTTCATTTTGTTAAACTAAATTTAGAAATTAAAAAAATTATATTTTAATGGGTATAGGTATTTAATGTGTAGTAATTATTCCTATATACATTTAAAAATATAGCCACTGAATTTCGAGCAACATTTCTGTGCTACAATATATTTATACGTATACGAATAAAATATTTATTGTATGTTTAGTTTTAAATAAAAATTGTAATAATAAAAGGATTAATATTTCATAACAATTTCCTTACCCAGATAGTAACGAACTTTGCTTGTGTTATGTCTATCTTATGTTCCAGCCAAAGGTGTACTGCGATGTATCTTGGTTTGCAGAAATACAACTAATTATGGCATTCAAGCTTTGTCCAAGATTTATAGAAAGTTTCTTGATGAGGTCAACATTATAAATACATGGTAGATGATTCGACTTGTCTATCTACACCGCATTAGATAGTAATTATATAGGCGACCTTAAACAAGTGAGTAAGGAAAGGAAAGATGGACAAGTAAACGAATGGTGTGAGGTGCAAAAATATCGACCATAATACTTTGTAATACACCGGTAACGTAAATATTGTATTTACAACACTTCAATGAAGTAATGAAGTCAGACGAAATCCAGCAAATATGATGAAAGCTAAATTTTGAGATTTATGGTTAAAAGGTTTAAAATTTATTTCTGAATAGTACTTCAGACTATAGACGAGGACGTATTATACTCGAGATGATATTATGATTCAGGTTATATAATATTTTATTATTGTTTTGTTACCCACAATCTCTTTGAGTCATAACACGATTCCTATAAATTTTCATATCTTTTTATAACCACGCTCTGAGAATATTAAATAGGTACTCTTATCGTGATCCTTCAAACAATGCTGTATATTTACATGTGCAAAGCATTTTAACGCATATTCATACATTTATTTTGTCAGAGTCCATTGTACATCGCATGCAATTGAATATTATTTAGGTATAAGCCCCAGAGTTGAAATCAAGTCTGACTTTTTCTTGCTTGACTACACTTTCCAACTTTGCGGCTCCACTTGTTTATTTAAATACACATTTCTACACCATATTTATCACAACTGTGTAATCAAAGGAAACGTTTACTCATGCATTTCAGTCATTTGTACACACATATGCACTCAAATGTCAATTAAATATACCTAATGAAATGTATACACTGACCTACCGAGGTTTTCCATTTTTCACTCCTCTGACTATTTGTATGCAATTTTAAAATTTCTATTATTATTATTAACATGAGAGTTGTACACAAAATAAAATCCTATGTAAATGTGATGGTAAATGTTAGTATGCAATTCAAACGTGACTTCCTGCTGTCATTTAATGATTCCCTTATAGGGCAATCATGTAATACAAATGCTTACATAAGCGAAACATGTTTAATTAAGGTACATTTATTATGTCAAATAATTGTCATGCTAAGTTAACTAACGCCTTTATAAAGTCCATAAATTTTAATCAAAGTTTGCAGTTACCAATTCACTAAAAAGCGCTAAATTATGAGAATTTTAACCTCAACGGTTTTTTTCATTAATCTTACAGTAATAACTTAAGGTAAAATTTTAAATGAAGCAAACCAAATAAAGTTGATAGATATCCATTCCAGTAAAGTCTTACTTGTAAATTGTAAAAAATGCAATACATACTTGCAAGAAGGAACTTTCAGACAAAGACTTTAGACTTCAACCTTTTTTCGTTAATCTTTTATTTAAAAATAAAATTAACCAAAGCCATGATGATACACCATTATGTGGTTTTATGATTCATTTGATTTTAAAACAATTTTATTCTTAGTGTTTTTGAGTATAATCAAGTATAATGTAAGTGATAAATGTGGTTGACCAACGCCAAAACATGTATATTTAGAGTCAGTTACACATTATGTATCACTGGCATTAACCCTTCTCGTCTACAACTTACAAAAATGTTTGTTTGCAAGGCAAAAGAAAAAACAATTCTACATTTCAAGGTTTACCAATAATTAAGATTACAGCGAGGGGACAGTCATTTTGAATGAGACGTGACTCATTTCGTTTGTTCATGAATAACAGGAAATTTCCATTTAAATCCATCATTTTGATTTACAAGCATTCGACACTCTAGAGAGAGATTAATATTCTAGGAAGCATAAGTACCGATAAGCACAGTAGTATGCAAAAGGCCTTAAGTTCGAAGAAAAAAATTTCAGTTATTAAAAACGCATTCAAATGTATTATTAGTTTTATTCTGTAGTCAAAAGAAGCTGCACTTCCAAAAAATGCTATACGAAAAACTAGCAGTTAGGAATAAAATAACGGTTTTTGGCATATAATGTTCGGTTGGCTCCCAATAGGTAAAGGATTTACTTTCAAGTGGACCTTTGAAATAATGAAGTCAATAGGTCGCCTTCTCTTGGCGTCATATATAGCTGTTCTGTTGCATCTTATGTAAAAAGTCTCAAGTTGCAGTAAAATGGTAGAACAAGAAAATATAGGTATTTGTACAATGGAAGATTTTATATTTGTAAATATTTATAAAAACACTTATAGAGAAGGTAAAAAGGACGAGAACAAGGACAAATTGAATCGCACTTACGCATCATTTGCTATTTTGTTTCCCAGGCAAAAAATTCCTGCCGAAATACGCAGGAAAAGTGACATGGTTATTTCCTGCGGGATGATTCCTGTACAAAGCAAGCGATATTTGCAGACTAAGGTCTGCGTATTGAAACCGTCACACTTTTCTGTGTGGATCATTTCTGTCTAACAGATACTGCAGAGTTTAAAGGAAATACGCAAAATATCTATGCGTAGTGTAACCTGCAGACTAGAACCTGTAATAAAACTTCTATTCGCTACCTAAAATATATGCATTAATCATTATTCGATGCAAATAATAAGTAAAACCAGAGCTTGAAAAAAGGCAGATGCATAAAGGAATATGCAACGATGAAATTTTATTCCATTTTTTTTAAATTGGCAATTAAATTTCATTCGTAATTTTTCTAATTTCGGGTTGAAGACAGTAGATTAGAAATACAAATATCATCCACGGACAAGGATGTAAAAAGCTCGGCTTTTTGCAGCGAAAAGCCAAAAAGCTTAAAACTTTGAGTTTTTCGGGGTTTTTGGGTTTTAAAAAATTAACTGCCATCGAGCGTAGATTACCACAGTAAAATATTTTATACTTGAGATATCATTTTGGACACCCCTGAATTACACAATTTTACCCCCAAAAATAATTTACCAAAAAACTACTTTTCACCCAATTTCTTCATCAGTACCTCAATTATTATGTACTTTACCCTTTATTATAAATAAGCATTGGGGAACGAAAATATTAATATATTGAAATAGTATTAATAAATCGAAAAGCCACAGAATTTCAAATATGTAGTGACAATATGTTTGCAGATATAAGATTTAGATAAATATACTCCCTGTGAGATCTTTAGACCAACATAATGTACTTTAAAAAAGTAATTAATGTCACAAGAAATCCACAATTTTACATTGAAATAGCTTCCCAATTATATCTTAAATAACTTCAAAATTAGAAAAATAAATGCAAATGTACTAATGTAGGCAGAATCTCCATTTCATTGTCTAGAAATTTTAATGTTGAATTCTTAATTTATCAATTGTGTTTTGAGTAAAAAGTAATTAAAAACGACAGCAGTATGAATTGAACCGAAACATCTCAACACCGGATCAATTACAACTAGGGTCTTTTTTAATTATTTTTTACTCAAGGCACAATTGATAAAATTAAAATCTCTAGCTAATTAAATGGAGATTCTGCCTACATTATTACATTTGCATTTATTTATCTAATTTTGAAGTTATTTAAGACATAAATAGGAAAATTTTTCAATGTAAAATTGGGGATTTCGTATGTCCTTAAGTGTTCATAAAAGTAGACATATTTTCACTTTTAGGTTTTTTGACTTAATATTACTGCAATTGAATTTTCGTACCTCAAAGCTTATTTATGGTAAAGGGTAAAATACATAATAATTGGGGTAATGATGAAGAAATTTGGGGAAAAGTACTATTTTTGAAACAAAATTGAGTATTTTAGGGGCGTCTATAATTACAGTTCTTTATAATTTTCATATTTATTGACATTATTGCAGGTTTTCATTAAGTAGTATGTGAATGATTTTAAATTCTTCCAACCGTTTATATAATAATGAAACATCTTCAGAGAATACGGTTAATAAACATTTATTTATAACGACGAAAATTGTTAAGCTTTCAGTAGTTCTCTACCGAAAGCTTAACAATTTTCGTCAGCTACTACGGCTACTATCGTATTGCATACAAGATAGAGTGTAAAAGTATAAAGGCATCCTAAGTTTATCCCCTGTCTCAATAAAGGCAGAATAGCGCAGTGGTTAAGGAGTTTGACATTAGTAAGCGATTTCAGGCATTGTTGTACATAAGTACAGTCGGTTCGATAGCGACTGCCTCCAGTTGACGACCAAAAAGTGATCGGTTTCCAATACGCAGAGTAAATACGTTAAGAAAGAAAATATATTTTTGACATATTTTGCTTTAAAGCGAATTCAGTCTGCAGAAAGAATTCTGCAGGGAAAAAGGCCAATTTTACGCATGATACGGATTTTCCTTTGTATGCGTAGTCCGTTCTGCAGAAAAGCGTCTGCCATTTGATATCAATAGCGTTTTTCGTGCAGGTAAAAAGGCCAATTTTACGCACAATTTAAGCGGTTTGGTTTTGCGTAATTCTTCAGGACCATTTTTGCCTGGGTTACCATATTCTAAACGGTAGTATTGACAATATTGACGTCAATGTCTTTCGAAGTCTTGCCATGCAAAAACTGTGCGACTAGAAAAAGCAATGAAAATTAAAGAATTACAAGCACACTCCTGTAAAATAACCTTTAAATTTATAATAATACTAAAATCAATAGTAGGGTGTTATTACTTTTTGGTGTATTAATATTTAATGAAGTTTAAAGAATTGGCAACTGAAGAATCCTCCTAAGGTGTAGCATCAAATCAATCAAAGTTTTCATTTATTACGAAAATGATTTATAATTTGGGTGTTGGCCTAGCGGAGAATTGTTCGTTATACCTATCAAACTTAATGCTACTCATGTACAACTTAATTGATGGAATAACTCAATAACTGTAGAAAAGACTAGCTTATTGGAACTGTAAAGCACAGAGACAGGAGAGCCTTTAGCTTTCTATACTTTAGAATTGCTTGTATTCTGAGTAACTTCATTTAATTTACTTTATTTAATATCATTTCATTCGTACTTTAGATTAATCTACGTTTTACTTACAACTAACAAAACTGAAAAGGAAATGTTAAGGCCTATTGGATTTAAAACAGCACATGCTTTTATACTTAAATGTATATGACCGCTTTAAGTTATTTATGTGGTAAGATAAAAATACATGTAGTAAATGCTTACAGTACATTTAGAAGATTTTGTTTACTATGTTATTAATATTTTTGCGTAAAACTAAAACGAATAGTATTATAAAAAATATTATTCAAAATAAAGAAATGAAATATTGGTTTTTGCATATTATGCGCCTTATTTGTGTAATTGACTAGACATAAATATGTATATCTTCTTACGGTATTAAATCTATTAGCAAGTTGAAGATCCTTGAGCTTTAAGCCATATAATAACGACAAAAAAGTAGGTTTTAAATAAGAACAAAATGATTGGTATGTTCGTACGTTCAATGAATATTCCATAACCCTAGCTTACAACCCTAGCTTAGTTCGTTCTTCGTTCGTTATTTCCAAAGGGGAAATGCCAGAATTGTGGACGAATTTAGACTATAGTTTGATTAAAATACAAAAAAGCAATCATGTAATATTTTTTAGTAGATATTTAATATGAAAGTATCCTGGTATAATAAATAATTATAATACACACACACCGCAAACAAACTGGATGTGAAAAGTTAGAAAAGCTGGGGCCAAGAGAGAATTTTGATTTCTAGCATGCCATTACTTTTCTTGAGATTTGCGGTACATCTAAACGGTTTTCTCTTCAACAGAAATACGCTCTCTATTGATTAAGCAAAGCACATGCTTAAAACATTTTACTCATAATTTTGTCCTAATTAGTTAATTACTAATGAATTGTCATTTGTCATTCAGACTTCAGACAATTAAACGACCGATGTCTGCAAATTGGAGCTTTCTATTCTTCTGAAATTTTAGTCCAATATTGCATTGGACATACACTGACAAGTGACAACACTGAATCGGTAATGTTGACCCTTTTAACTCACTTTTTTCTTTTCATTTGTATTAGTTTTGATTCTATTTGTGTACAGTCTAATATTTAAAACTTCAAAGATGCCTCGGAATTGCTTTCAGATGGCAAATTCATTTTAATCACAGCTAATTGTAAGATCATTTAGTTTATATTATTTTTACTGATGCAGGTTCCCTGGTTCCAAAATATGCTTTGGCAATAGTAATCAAGATTGCAATAAATTAACAAAATGGTTTGAATTTAAATTCTATAAATACTAAGAAGCTTACAGATACTGGATCCATACAGGCTTCCTGATAAATACAGAAAATTATCTACAATTTGAAAACCAGAATCAAGTTCACCATTCACAGCGCATATCAAGCAAATATGCATTTACTGGAGTACAAGAATTTTGTCCGCAGTCAATGTGCAAATTGTGTTGCCGTTCTCCAGGAGGGGGATGGTTATGGATTTGTTAACGCACATTCCAATTTGGCAGGCGCCTCAGAAATTCAAAACGGCAGCGTCGTAGAAATGATAAATAATCTCTCCTCTTTGAACGGGAAAGTAAATGAAGTTGCCAACCTTGGAGCCATTTCGTTTGTTTATAAGTTGTCACCTGAAGTAATAGTTAACAAACTGATTTCCTACTTAAAAATCATGAAAGACAGTTCTTACATTTTTCCTGATGAAGAAACCAACATTACAGAATATGTAGAGGCAACAAAATTGACATTTTGTAAAAATTGTTCTACAGTAATTGCCGAGTTATACAAACTGCATAAGAATTTGGAAATTCTTGAAAATAAAAGTTCTCTTCTTGCGAATATCACAAAAACAACTGACAGCATTATTGAAAACCTCAAATGTGAACACACAGAGGCGAATGGAGTTGGAGAAAGTGATCCTCAAGATAGCTTTCCCTTGTCCGACTGGGAAGATCCTCAGGTAATTGAAAACGGTTGCATTATCAAGACTGAAATAGACGCTGAAGTCGAAACTCAAGTAGCAAATGAAAAGAGTAAGTAGAATATTAATATAATTTAAAAAAATCACAATGTAAATCTTTTATGTAACTGTAAAAAATCGATTGGGTGCTCAAATCGAAATCACGTACCTAAAATATAACGTTACATTAAATTTTGCCAGTCATTGAGTCGGACATCCGATTTCTTCCTCGGGTGCCCCGGAGGGGCACCCGGGTGCCCGGGCACCTTTTTCGCGGATATAATCCGGGAGGAAAAAAAATTTTTTTGGGGCACCCAAAATTTAAGCTTTTTTTCGTAAATATAATCCCGAGGCACAAAAAAAGTTCAAAATAAACTATATTGCACCTCTGGAACGCCCAATTTGGAGATTTTGAGAGCCAGTAGGCCCAAATAGTACCTTTGTGGTGCCCGGGCACCGGGTGCCCCGTACGCGGATGTCATCCGGGGGCACCTTGCGGTGCCCTGTCACGGATGACATCCGCCAATCCGGGAAGAAATCGGATGTCCGCATTGAGTCACAAAGCCACACGATTGTTTACCCTGGAGATCCTTTTGTCATTAGCAGTATTGCTAGCAATTTTTGTTTTTCGAATATTTTACTTGACCATTTCTTATGTAGTATCTGTATAACAACTTTGATTTCAACTGAAACTTCTATACATTATTGAAATGTTCTTCGCTTTATCCTTTAAAATAGGGCCCTCTTGTTTCGCCAACTATGATTATACACTCTTAGATCTTATAATCTTGCATTTCCTTGAGTAAATTTGAAAATCCAAACCTCATTTTTGTCAAATGTACCAAACTCAGCTTGTTTGTACACATATATAACTTGAGGTGCTTTTTAGAAATGATTTTCGTCTACACAACCAGCAAAATCGTATACATTTATGTTGTTTTTGTATTCATTCCTTTGGTTAGCATTGGAAATGAGCTTTACTATTAGGTTAACGTAAAGAAAGGTTTACCTTTTCCCAAATAGCCATACCTTATGTGTATGTGTAATTGATACTACCTTTGATTTTATTTTCAGCAAAAGTTCCGAGGAGACGAATAAGGTACAAGAATGAGTCTTTGAAATTACTCTACACGAAGAAATTAGAAGAAGTTGGGAACAAGAGTATATGTCGCTACTTCTGCAACGAATGCCAAAATGCATTTCCCTCATTAAATTCAGTCTTAATGCATGTTGTGACTCATAACAGTGATGCTTACACTGTTTACCGTGACATTATCAAAGGACCACCCTACTACTGTCCGAAATGTGAAGGGAAATACACGACACATGGATCGCTGAAGATGCACTGCCTAAATGTACATTCTTTACTATTGGCACCTCAAAGAATTCATCCGACTTCTGCCCAACCAATTAAGTGCTCGGAATGCGGGTTTCATTTTGATAACCTGCGAGGCTTGGCTATTCACCAAAGGAATTCACACGGCGGGATGACAAACATTTCCAGTTAGCATTTTTTGGATATTTTTCGTAATGCCCACTTCTGCCACCTTTTTCCTAATTTCAACCCGTGTGTAAACATTGATAATGACTATCTAAAATCTACATTATATAAAATTGTAATGTAACAATACAGAAAAATAATTGTAACCCTAATTACAATTAGTTATTCCCCAGTATCAGATAGCAACAATAACGTAATACATGGACATAACTACAACTTTAGAAAAAATTCTAATCTGTTCACTGCTAAATAAAGTAGCCAAATCCAAAAGGCACTCCTTACCTCTATTTATTGCAAATAATTTTAGCCAACAGTACAAAATGTTTAATCCTTTGTTTAGGTTTCTAAATTCATTTTCCTTATTTTAAGTAAAATAACCAAGCACGTGTAGTTAAACGTGAATTTTTTTGTTTATATGCCAATTCGGGAAACTTATTTAAATGGTTTGTTGCAAATGTCCTTAACTTTAAGTATTAATAAATAACCATAAAAAATATCCAAATCAATTATATACATGAAGGGCATACAATGAAAAATTTTATTTTTTAAACTTTGTTAGCTCACCGGTTTGCAAAGGACAGAAAAATTGAAGACTTGCGGTTAACTGTTTCCTTGAAAAGACTGACAAGCAGAGATATATTAGAAAAGACTAACAAACTCAAAAAGGAATCAACTGTTGAGTATAAGACCAAAACCAAAGCAGGTACCACTTTATGCTGCTGTATTAAGTATTTAAATGGCAATACTTTACAATTATACCTCTGTCTGTTAAGCTTCCGCTGCAATTACTCATTGCGACTTGTGTTCACTCTCCTTTACTAATGAACGTGGGCTAATGAAACACAAACAATTTTGTCTTGGAAGCAAGTCATTGGTGTCTAAAACAAGTGAAGCGGAACCAGCAGAGCACAGCCAGGATTATGATGACCTTGAAAATATTTCATGTGAAGGTAGCACCACCTCTACAAACCCAAGTCTGAAGAATTATAATACACGAAGAAGAAAACCAGGTTATTTAATATTTCTTATTCAATAAATGATTTCGGTAATTGAATATGTGTGAGTCAAGTTTTTTAAACAAATCAATTCTAATTTTTCCAAACAATTCTGTAACAGAATTCAAGGCTAAGGAAAAACATTCAGATTCTGAAGACAGTTCCGTGTCAATGTTCCAAAATAGTTCTGTTAGCGAAGATGAAGACAGCGACGACGAAAGCAATATCAAAATGGGTCGCAAATCTTTCAAATGTAAAGCAAAACGAACAGATTTGGAAACTGGTAATAGTTGATTGCCTTATGAATTTCATTAAGGGATATAACTGTAAAAAGGAATGGGTACCTAAAGCAAAATCAAATACTACATAACTTAACATCAAATTAGACTTTAACAGTCATTGAGTCACAAAGCTACACGTTTTTTTTACCCTGGAGATCCTTCTGTTATTAGCAGCACTGCTAGCAATTTTTTTAGAATACTTTACTTGCCCATTGCAGTCTTACGTAGTATAATAATATTGATTTCAATTGATACTTGAACTCTATACATTATTGAAACTTCTGTTCTCCACTTTATCCTTTAAAATAGGACCCTCTTGTTTCGCCAGCGATGGTATTACACTTTTAGGTAATTTAATTTTGCGTTTCCTTGATTAAATTTTAAAATCTACATCTCATTTCTTACCTGGCAAAGCATACATAATTTGAGACGCTTTTTAGAAATGACTTTTATCAGCACGACCATCTAAATCGTATATATTTATGTTATTTTTGTATTTATTCCAATGGAAATGAGCTTTACTATTAGGGAAACGTAAAGAAAGATTTAACGTTTCTCAAATAGTCTTACCTTATATGTAATTAATACTACCTTTGATTTTATTTTTAGCAACAGTTCCGAGGCAACGAATAAGATGTCAGAATTTAAAATTACTTTACACGAGGAAATTGAAAGAAGTAGGGAACAAGAAAATATATCGTTACTACTGCAATGAATGCCAAAATGTATTTGTTTCAATAACTTCAGTTTTAAAGCATGTTGTAACTCATGACAGTGATGCTTTCACTGTTTACCATGACATTATCAAAGGACCACCCTACAGCTGCCCGAAATGTGAAGGGAAATATATGTCAAATGAATCTTTAAAGATGCACTGTATAATTATACATTCCTTACTATTGGCACCTCAAAGAATTCAACCGACTTCTGCCCAACCAATTAAATGTTCAGAATGTAGGGTTAATTTTGATAACGTGCGAGGCTTAGCTATTCACAAAAGAAATACACACGGCGGGATGACAAACTTTTCCAGTTAGTAATATTTTATTATGTGCTATATAATTAATAGTAAATAATTAAGAACTATTAAATAAAATTTAGTATTTGGTTTTTAAAATTTTTAATTTTACAGTAAGCAGTAATAATGAAGCACCTTCCAGCGTTGCTACAGAGGAAACCATTTCTGATGTCTCAAAACCCAGAATATGTAACTATAACCCAGACCGTTTTACTTGTAAGGAATGTGAGCAAACATTTAGTAGTTTGTATGGATTATGTAGACATAAAGCGATTCACAACGAAAGCGAAATTAATACCTACGAAAAGGAGATTACTGGCCCTCCGTTTCAATGTCCAACTTGTTCGAAGGCCTACGGTTCGATAGCTGGATTAAAAGTACACGTTTTTATTTTCCACAAAATGATTTTGAAGTTTCACACGAAAATTTGTAAAACCAGTAAAACGATTTCAAAATTTTACAAATGCAACCTTTGTAAATTGTCTTTCACCACGAGTAATGGATTAATTAACCATACAAGAAGGAAACACACATCAGATACTCAGGTGTGTCGTTTGTGCAGTGAGGAGTTCCCAAATAAAGCAGAACTTTCATCTCACCTTATATCACAACACAAACAACACTTTTCAAATAAAAAAAAAATTACAGTGGGGAAAAACGTCATGGATATGCAAGAAAGTGAAAATGTGGGCGAGTTAAGACAAACTGCAGAACCAGAATCCTCTACTGAAGTTGAGCCCTTCTTTTGTCGACATTGCAGCAGCAGATTCAAAGACGGAAGAGGAATTTTCAATCACAACAGACAAGCTCATCATGGAATTGAGAATTACGATTGCAAGAATTGCGAAATGTCTTTCGATGCCATTCACAATTTACTTTGTCATTTGTCTGAACAACACAGAGAAAACTATTCTAGTCATGCCCCTGATAAGTACATTTGCAATGACTGTAACGTTGTTTACCACACACCGAAATCAATAGAAAGACATCTGTCCAAAACTGCCCATAAAAGTTTTACTGTCATATGTGCATTGTGTCAAGAAACGTTTACCGACATAAAGAATTTAAAATACCACAAAGCAACTGTTCACTTTGATATTAAAAGTGCACTTTCTTCCGCAGCTCCTAAAACGGGAAAAAAGAATATTCGAGTTTATTGTGATTTCTGTGATAGGAAATTTTCAACACCTAAAGAAATGAAGGAACACAGGAAAACTCATCCAGAAGAAGAACAAATACACCGTTGTAAACCGTGCAATAAGATATTTCCAAATAGAGGAAGTTTGTTGTCACATAATCTGTATAAGCATCCAACTGAAGATAAAGTCTTTCAGTGTGAAAAATGCGGTTTGTCCTGTAAAAACTCAAGAGCTTTTCGAAAACATTCTCGTAACCATTCTGAAGTCGAGCTGGGATATCGACCTATTTGCCATGTGTGTGGAAAAAGTTGCAAGCACACAACTGCTCTCAAGAAACACCTAGCAATTTATCACTTGAACAGAGAGAGAAAACAATGCACAATATGTGGCCATTTTACAAGGACTAAGTACAACATGACTCTCCATATGAGAGTTCATGAGAAAAACGGAACGGTCAAACCGAGGAAGAACAAGATCATCTAAATAACTCATTTTTAGTCTAAAGAATTTTGCGTGGCATAATTAGGTAAATATATATTTATTATTTTAATATTTATTTAGATATTTATTTCTCAACATTGGGAATCATTATTTTTATATTATAAAGTTCTTTTTGTAAACCGTATAGGACTGCGGTTTTAAAGGAACTAGATGGGTCTCAAAAAAGAGCAACCTGTGTGGCCTACGTTCGTCACCCATTGCATTCCCGTAACTAATGCCATTGTTCGTATCTTGATCTTGATAACGAACACAGGCCACATCAGCTACTCTTCTTTGTGACCTCTAGTTCCTTTAAATTCGCAGTATGTAACCGTAGTTTACCGCAATTGCAATCGTAAGTGTAATTAAAACTACGTGGACCAAATCCAGAAGCAAATATTTTGGTTTCTAATAAATTGTTATTTACAATATTCTAAAATTGTTAATAACAATTATTAATTTCGTTAAAAATTATGGAGAATATTTCAGAAAAAGCATATCTTACAACAAAACTATGCTAAAACTTTAATCTTTAAGACAAATGGCAACAAATGTCTACCAACGTTAAATTTGTTATTCTGAAATACTCAGGAATCAGCTTCTAATAACATTTCATAAATAAAATGATCTTTCTCCAGTCACAATGAGTTCTGTAATGATGAGCGACTTACTGAGTACCACAGATATAGATTATACTATTGCTAAATACGTTAAACCCAACAACTGCCTCGGTGGAGGAGATCACTTCCGAAATGGCAGGACATTTTTGTAGGATAATGCAACTAATTGACGATTTGAGTATTACTAACTGCAGATGCATGAAAGAAATTCAAGATAGCAGTGATAGAAGATAGATAGTACACAATTCATCGATTTATGTAATTTATAATAGGTATATTCATGGAATACATATGTTCGTTATCTCTTCGTTTATCAAAACATCGTTTAGGGTTTAAAAATTCTGTCCATTCGGTTTATCGTCATTAAGGCAGAAACGAGCTAAGGTCGTACCCACAGCACAACTATAGAAATGAATTCTGAGCTAGAGAATATTCACTACACTATTATATAGCCAGCATATAAAAGGACGTACATCATTACATCATTAGGTGCACTTGGCATTGTAAAAATAACCATTGCTGCAGGCTGTTCATGTTCGTCTTTAAGTTCAAAGTTCGATTTGCATACTAGATTAAATCTGCAAATTCAGGCAAGATGTTAACTACCAGCAATACAACAAAAATGAAAAATGGAAAGAAAAACACTATATCATTTAGTGATATTATTATAAGAACTCTCAATTAATTTGATTAGTATTTTAAGTTTTCCTTAAAACTTTTACATTACCACAAACGATAACCACGTCAGCTATTACTTTTCTTCGCGCTAAAATAGATTATGGGAAATTAAGTATTCTTTTCAGAAAGTAAGAAAAATAGAATTATTCTGGAGTCCCGGCCTTTATCATTAGTGAACGCATGAATACATATCCTTATATCCTTAACTAATTATTTCATAAATAGATACTGTTGAATTACATTTTTGAAAATCGTGATTCAATGTCACTATTCTATAAATAATTTGCAGGACGTATGTTCAGCCTGAGCGAAATATGAAGACTTCTTTGTTTAAGAAAGTGTTCGCAGTTTCAGCTACAGTAGAACACTGTTTATTCGAGTGTTGCGAAGGGTATATGCGATACTTTTCCAATTGATGCAATTACCTGTTCCCCTTAGGAATGAATGATGCATAATTATGAGTCGTGTGTTGCTTTTTCCTCAAGTACACAAAATTCATGAAAAAGATTATCTAGATTGCAAATCACTATATGTGTAATGCTTTCAATGTCGTAGCCGTCTTTGTATTCTTTTTAGTACATAACTCTTCTATTTGCAGGTCTTAATACTATTTAGTACGCAGAGTTACTGCAGATGCACTTGATTAGCATTTTGTAGGGGATTGTCTCTTACGTCAGTGCTTAAGCATTTTTCACAAAACTTTTTTGAACTCATATTGATGCTTGAGTGCTTGAGCTGTGTACTTGCTTGGCTTTGAATTTATGTCTCACTGTGTAAACCCTGGATATCAAAGATTTATCTGTCTGAGAAAGTGACGTCTGTCGATGTGAAGGTTAATAAATTCATAAAAAGGACAATTACCATAATTGAACACTCATAAGTTTCAATTTCAAACGGGAACAAAATTCTAGTCAATTAAACCGGTTATACATATTGTACATTGTTTCTTCTCTATTGAAAAATGCCAGTTCTGATTTCTTTTTCCAAAATATTGATTATAATTTTAAAACATTTTCTTATTAAATAATAACATCATAATATGTTCACTAATGTTTCTAACCCAGTTTATCCAATTTGCTATTGCCAACAATAATTACTAGTCCATAATTAATAACACCATTAACTGCAATTTCAATTGCAGTAGGAAAAATGTCTAATCATATACAAGTCAATTAATTGCGCTAATTCATTTCTGACTAGACTCAATTTTAGCTATCCATAAATATGCCTTCATGCATATGTAATATTTTTCATGGTGAATTCTTAAACACAAAAATGTAAAATAAAGTGATCTAGCTTTTATGATTGAATTTACCTTACGATTACGACAACCTTGATAACATAATCAACAGGTTTTAACCACTATTGAGTACACTAATTACTGTGCTGCTTACCTTTAAGACCGGTTACACTACACACGTGGACCGATAATCTCGATTTTATTAAGTTTCCTCAATATCTGAATGAAATATTTTATGCGATTAAAGGCTGAGCAAGAGGGAAATGTATATTTTGCAAAACAGCAGTCATATTTTCCTTTGAGATATAATAAATGTACTTTGAATATTAACGAAAAAATGCTAATAAATAGTAGCACATTTGCACTATATAAAACAACATTTTTCCTGCTCTGCAAGATCAATTTTGTAGTTGACAGTTGTGGTTTTCCTGTGAGAACTTGCAAACTAGTGCAATCAACGAAACCATAACAGGGAAGTTATCTACAAATTGAACAGTGTGAAATTTCATTCACAGCACACCGATTTGTTATTAAAACTACCTTACTCCCTATTTTCTGTGTAGTACCTATTTCTTCATTTACTTTACACAGCGTAATTAAATATTTTAAAAAAATGCTCGTGCAATTGCAAGACCGTCAACAGAAATACATGAACTATAAATCAACAAGTATTAAGAGTTACTGCGTAATACTGGGTTTACAGGGTGTATGAATAATTGTTAACAAGCGTGGGCAAGTTTGTAAGCCTTAACTGAAAATTGTTTTACTAACAAGGTAACAAGCAAATGAGGCATTAATAAGGAAAGGAATTTTATTTTTAGATATGTATGTAAGAAGGTGATGTATAGATAAAGGATATATAGATAGCTAGATAATGTAAAGATACTGTATAAAGGAGTAACTTTGAATAAAAACCGACACTATAGATATAAAAATAATAATCGTTTTTATATGTGCAATTATTGCGAATTTAGTAAGAAAGTATAAATTTTGCATTATAACTTGAAACAGGAGGAAATGAACTGGACTGTGTAACTGAAATTATACAGAGCTTTGATTCCTCCTAACGAACCAGCCGAACCACCATTATTAATCAAATGCAAATGAGACGTTACATATATGATACTACAGAGTAGGTTCCTTTCGTTCGTGCCTATAAGGTTAGTTAGGGTTAGAGACAGACTAGGCGCCTGCCTTAGGAAATTATGAATACAACAAGCCTTCCTCATGAATTTGTCCAAGATGTTCTTGACCGTCGTCTTACGCATTGAGGGTGAAACAAGGAAAACTCTACTCCGGCTTTATTT
Organism: Yoshiicerus persimilis; assembly: GCA_020352615.2. Lineage (NCBI taxonomy): Eukaryota > Metazoa > Arthropoda > Collembola > Entomobryomorpha > Tomoceridae > Yoshiicerus > Yoshiicerus persimilis. Next base: position 59,218,901 of record CM036940.2, read on the forward strand.
ATCTTGAACTGCATGTACTTGCAAAAGTACATGAGTCCTGTAGTAGTTGCATAGGTCCCGTTTAGTACATTCTGGACAAAATCTCCATTAGTCAGTTCTTATTTTTCGTTTCTTATATTTCTAACTTTCAAAATCAAAAATTAATTACCTTTTAATTTCGTGGAACATTGGTTGTATCGCTAACGAACTTTCTAACATATTTATTAAACTGAAAACCAATTTGTACTCTTTCCAAATCTGTGTGATCAAGAAAAATGAGTTACGTGAACAGAAAATTGACAAGTGGGTTCTACTATTTAGGCGAATTTATTGCAAAATATCCAAGATATTTTATTATATCTTTTGCAGCTCTTTCCCTTGTACTAAGTTCGGGAATACAGAAATTTACATATGTAAACCATTTAGATTTATACACAGTAAGCAACGGAGATGGCACACATGAAAGAGCAGCAATAGAAAAATATTTTATTTCCAATACCACTCACAAATTTGATCCGTCGAGAATCACTAGACCTGGTAGATATGCCCGGTAAGGGTTTCATTGAAAAATGGAAAATACTAAAAAAATTATTTTTTGTTGTAGTTATCATTAACTGCACTAGTGCAATACTTAAACTAGAGAAAAATGTTTTCAGAATACTTTTTGTTTGTACAGTATTATAGTAACGGAGAAAAATGAAGAAAACATGCTTCGAGCAGATGTATGGAGAGAAATTGAAGACTTGGACAGAGAGATGCACGAAATAACAATAGAATGGGATGGTGTTCAACACAACTACAGTACTTTGTGTGCAAAACGGCTTGATAGCTGTTTTGAAAACGAATTTCTAGAAATGGCGGATTTAATTTCTGATGTTGAAAAAGGAAATGCAAGGATCAGTTATCCTGTGTTTTTTAACCCAGGTTCATTTAAATCTCATGCACTCCCATTACATTTTGGAGGTGTTAATCGAACTGCTGACGGATTTTCTCTTCAAAGTGTCAAAGCCATAACGTTGACCTACGTTATTGCTGTTGATAGTGAAGATCAGGACTCGAAGTAAGTCTAAAATTTTATAATTTATGAAAGTAAACTGAAATTTCAAAGTTTTGATTTTCTCAAAAAATATCAGGGCTATTTTTGTCTTCGATCAAAATATTGAGACCAGGTTTAGTTATAACTTTTAATACCAATGACCTCATGCACGTTTTTTTCGGGACTTAAAACGATTCTTAAATTGTTTGGTATGAAAAATAATTTGTTAAACAATTTTGTATTTGAAACAGAGGAGAATTGTGGGAGACATCGGTTATTCGCGCATTGGAAGGTAGAAAACTTTCGGCGGATTCAAAAATTAATATTTTTGAAAGTGTCTACAAGAGCTTTAGCGAGGAAAACGAAAAGGCAGTTTTGTCTTGTATTGTTCCTCTGGCTATTTCAACTTCCCTGACATCTCTTTATATAATTTTCACGTGCACTAGTTCTGATTGGGTAAAATCAAAACCAATATTGGGAATGATGGGCCTTGTCTCTGGATTTTTGGGCACTGCGGCTGCATTCGGGACTCTGTGCTTTTTACAAGTACCTTTAATTGGAATCAATATTGCAGTTCCTTTTTTGCTTTTGGGTAAGTTGCTACACAATTTTTCTCTTTAGTATTAAAATTGGTGTTCTAAATCTAAATAGTACCGTAAAAATTACAGGAATCGGAATAGACGACACATTTGTGATGATTTCCGCGTGGCACAAGACGTCTCCTAAGGATTCCGTTCCGAAAAGAACTGCGGAATGTTTTGCAGAGGCAGGAATAAGTATTACTATTACAAGTCTAACGGATATGTTGTCATTTTTTGTCGGGATTTTCACACCGATCCCTGCAATTCAAATAATCTCAACCTACGCCGGGGCTGGAATTCTGTGTATTTATATTTGGCAAATATTTTTCTTCGGTCCGCTGTTGGCCATCAGTGGTTTCAGTGAAGCAGAAAACCGTCATTCGGTATTTTGGTGGATGAAAGCTATACCAAAATCAAAATCCGGTAAACCATCAAAGAATCCAATATCTTATTATTTTATTATTCTTCATACTTAAGTAATTATTTGTCTTTGTAACCTATATTTGTTGCAGCTAGTATGTCTTCCATTACTCGCTTCTTTCTTACGGGAGGGATCGATGAAAATGATCCTCATAATTCCAAGGACACAACTGAAAACGCCACAATGGTTTTTTTCCGAGACACATTTGCACCTTTTGTATGCAAAACTCCAGTTAAAGTAGGTGTACTGGTTTTATTTGTTGCGTATTGGGTCACAGCTTGTTACGGAATAACACAACTAAAAGAGGGTCTTGAAGAACGTAATCTTGCTCGCGAAGATTCCTACATATATGCATTCTTTGTGAAGGATCAGCAGTATTTCAGAGATTATGCCTTAAGACTGCAGGTAAGATCTTGTATAAATATTCGTGGTAATTCTGTAACATTCTACCCAAATCAATTTTTGCACTGCTGTAATCATCATTTTAAAATGCTTTATGTTTTCTACATTATCAAGGTGGCAATAACAACTCCTTTGGATTATTCTCTGAACTCGACTCAAAATACAGTTGAAAAAATGATTGAAAAATTTACTTCGCATCCAAAATTAAGTGAAGAATTCAACGAAAACTGGCTTCGATCATTTACTACATATATTGAGAATTACAAAGAATTTCTGGATTATAATATTACAGACGAACAGAGTTTTATAAAAGTTCTGCGGGAAAACTATTTAAAGGAAACATCGCCATTGAGTCAAGATGTAGTTTTCAACGAAGATGAAACACAGATAATCGCCTCGAGATTTATATTTCAAATGAGAAACCTTTTGGATCCTGATACTATAAAGAATGCGGTAATAGAAATACGTCAGATAGCGAAGGAAATGTTGGAAGAAGGGCTGGAAGTGACTGTTTTCAATCCCTTGTTCACCTTCGTGGACCAATTTATAATTATCAGAGAATTGACGATTAAACTCTTAGTTATTTCCATTATTATTGTAATGGCCACATGCGCCATCTTGATTCCTAGTTTTCAGTGCTGTGTCTGTATATTGTTTTCAATATGTTCAATAGAACTCGGTGTTCTCGGCTTCATGAGTTTATGGGGAGTCAGTTTAGATTTTATATCAGTTATTGTCATCGTCATTTGTATTGGCTTCTCCGTCGACTTCTGTGCCCATGTAAGTTACGCGTACATTTCATCCAAAGCAGAAACTCCTGAAGAGAGAATCAAGAACTCTTTATATTCACTTGGTCTCCCAATACTTCAAGGATCCACTTCTTCCATCTTGGCCATTTTATCATTACTCTCTGTTCCCGCATATATGTTCCAAACGGATTTCAAGATTATTTTTCTCGTCATAGTTTTCGCAACTCTACACGGCCTATTTCTTCTCCCCGTTTTATTTACAATATTCACTCCGAAAAGAGATTTACAACTTCCATGGCACAAATCTAAAACATATTTTGTTACAAATTCAGAAAGTGAGAAAAATAAGCATAATGAACACCACCACGTTCAGTATATCAAGAATACAACTGAAACTATACAGTATAGTATATAGTACACATTTTATATATTATATATAGATCTCTACTTATAAATTTTAATTAGTGTCAGAAACGCTGTAGTAATATTCCGGTAGTAATAACGTAATAATTAGAATTAGGAGTAGAATTATGGAATATGTAAATTCAAACGTCTATGTACAAAGTGCTAACGAGGAAAAGCAAATTCGCTTCTCATGTTTTCAGTTTGTAAGGTTAACAAGTTCCTGTCTATTTCTACTTAAAAAGTTAAAGGTTGTATTGCCCAGGTCCATATTACAATTTGCAGAAAAGACTTGCGAATTCGCGATAATAATAATAGCTTTTTTGACAAATCTACCCTGCATTACATTTACATGCACAATGATTAACTTTTTTGTAAAATCATGGAGTAATGGTGCTAATTTGCACATTTACTCATACATGTATCACATACAATAGGAGCAGACAGTTTTTTGTAAATCATTCATTATAGAAAACTTAACAGTAGCAGTATTTACACCTGAGAAAATGTGGTCCCTGGTGATTTAACTAAATTCATTTAGTATGCATGTGACTTATAAATTATCATCATTATCATGTTTTAATTATTTTACACTACATACAAACTTTTGTAACCTAAAGACTGTAATAGATTAATGTACATTGGGATTAAAAGTTTCAAACACAATACTAATCATTTTCAAAATATTTTCTACTCCACTATCAAAGGGAATATTTCTGTAACGTAAAATGAAGCTACATTTTCAGCGCATTCTTACAATCAATACCATTCGCACTCTACTCTCTTTCTAGCTCAGCATCAGGTAACGTATTAAGGGCAATAGTACATAGACATGTAGGGAGTGAGGTATGAGTAGACCTAAAGTTGCATAATACTGAATGCTCGGCCCGTTAGCTCATTGAACTCAAAAAGCATTTGATTTTTCATGTAGGGGGTTCGCTCCCTGCACGGGTCACTTTAATTTTTGCAGAAGATAGTATTTCTATGCCATTCTTAGCGTTCTTTCAAAGTTAACAAACTATATCATTTAAATGAAGAGCAATTTTTTAAATGTAAGTGAAATTTGCAGACAAATCCGCTGATTTATCATTTATAACCTTATAAGTTTAAAAGACTTTCGTGAGATTCCGTTTTTTAAATGGCAGTTTTTCTAGATTTCTATTCCATTACGATTGCCGATCTATCTTTTAGTTTTTAGATTCCAAAGAGTTGTCACTGAACTCTTCAGGGAGTTTTGTATAAATTTTGTAGCAAATATTCAGAGCACTCCTGACATTCAAATTAACTCAATTACTGGATTTTCAATATTTATGCTCCTTTTGTTATGTCTGTTGTACTAACTAACCCTTTTCGCTTTTTGAACATAAAAACGGAAAACTAAATGTATTGCAAATCTAAACATTATCTATACCGTTTTTCCTCTTAAATCTCCAAAGATAGGTTTTCTGTAAGTGGACCGTTTTGATGATATGGTTCAATGATGTAGTCCAATAAAAAGTTAATTAATTGAGATTTTCGCTCTAAAGCATATTTTATGAGTTCTTTGAATCCTCACTCTGTGTTATTTCTGCAACATTCCCTTGTGATTTGATAGAATTGCTTTGTGGATCAGCCCTTAGTTTTTGATTTCTAACATTTGATACGTCTAACTTGACATAATATGATGCAATGTAATCAAAACCTACGACATTTAATAATTACATAGCTGCGCTAGCTGGCATGAAGCGCCAAATAATGGGATGTTTACCACTAAATCGCAAGTAAATAGTAATACTGTAGATTGTAATACATAGATGGTAAATATTTATTGGTTTTTAAACATTGCATGTTGTAATGCTTAAGTAGTAACATAATCACCAGTTGTTTATAACATTTTAATTTGTAATTATTTAAGTTAGTTTGGCAAAATATATTATAATTTCGTTATAATAGTTACAATACTTGTTTTCTTAAGTATTAATCAGAGGAATTTATCTACGGTTCCTGCAGGATGGAATACATTCCTTTCAATTGATGAAAAGACACCCGTGAAATTTGTTTTTTAAATATTTACATTATCTTATATCTTACTAATCATGCACAATCAGATTGCTATATTTTTTATTTTCAATGACATCCAATACAAACTGAAGGGGCGTACATTTGGAAATGTCATCTTGCTCCATAACGTACGCTAGCTGCTGAGCAGAGAAACCAGAAAGCAAAAGTGCACCTTGTTCGTTCATTTGCACTGGAGTGGAAGTCGTACCTTTGTTTGCTCGCAGATTCCAGAAGACAATAGTTGGAAGAGTAAACCCTTTTTCCTGGAATTCGCTTTTAGCAGCTTCAAAGTTAGTTTTCTCGGGGTTGGAAATTGCTTGGTCAAATTCCATATCAGTATATATAAGCAAAACCTGCGGCATTTGGTCTTGCGTCAATTTTTGTCCCACACCGAAGTTCAAAATTAATTGAAATACTTTATGAATATCCGTGTTCATTCCCCAATGCATTTTACGGAGAGAATCCACTTTCTCAATTAGCGTCAGCGTTTCTGGTAAATGGTGAAATTCTGGTCTTTCGGAAAATGTTATGCAAATAGAGTTCCAGTTTTTGTCACTAAGACTCATAGTAATCAAAGTAAGTCCCAAAGCTGCTTCCATGGGCTGCCCAGCCATTGATCCACTGACATCACAAATAGCCACTGCATTCTTTAGTAAGGCACCACCTGAAATCAGTTTAGAAAACGGTTTTGAAATACACTTTTAACTGAATATTCGTGACCATTGACAATTATTCATTGTCTGTGTTGTAAATTGTACTTTAAATAAATATACCTACATTTAATATATTAATTTTTGGGATTGACGACAGGAAAATAGCAACTTTTTTTACTTACGTAAATATTTCTTTAAATGTTCTTTGAAAAAAAACTATGCATTGCAACTTTTTACAAATTAAACCTTTAGGATTATATATATACTTATATATAATTTTAATGAAAATTGTTGCAGGGGTTGACTTTAGATACCAACCTTTCTTTTTGATGTCTTCAACCAGTGAAATCCATTGCTTCTCTATGACAATTTTCTCTTCTTGTGCTGTAGCCTCTGTTAAATTCATAGCTTCATGGAAAATTTCGACTGGTTTCAATGTAGCCCCTGCAACTTTGCTTTCAGGTTTAATTAGGAACTCTTCAAACCTCTCTTTATCGTGTTCAATAAAACTTTTCTTGTTTCTTTTCATGCATTTACTGGAAACACGTTTGTAATTGACTTCGTTCCATTTCCCCGCACTCATAGCTACTTCTGGAATTTGATGGTGTTTTCGGAGGGGGACGCAGTATTCCTTATGGTAAACTCTTCTGGAAAGGTAGACAGCAAGAGGCACAGATTTCAAAAGAATGTCAGACTTCTCAGGCAAAATCTTCACTAATTCAACAGCAATTGTTGACGCAATTAAAGTGTACCGATCAAAATGAGCTTCAATGGATGGCGCCCACTTTGCAGCCAGAGAAACATCATTTTTCGTTTTGGTATTCTCCAAATCAGTTTTAAGTTGTTTTGCAAAAATCTGTGCAATTCTCACATGGAAAAGTCTGTATTTCGGATCAGTTTGGAATTTTTCTTTTGCGAACTTAATTCTTAGTACATTAATTTGATTTTTGTCTCCACTATTCTTTTCTTTATAGTGATCTGTTATCAATTTATTATATCTTTCCTTATCTTCATAGTGAATATCAGTTGTCTTGCCGTTTTTAGGTGACCTTTTTCTTGAACCAGATTTTTCTGTATTACTCTTTCCAACATCATCCCCAGAAAGAAATGGGTGAACGAATCCGCCAAACATTATTACCATCAACATTTCAAGACAATCCTTCCAGTATCCCAACTGCAGAAGCTCTTCAAGATTTTCATAAAGGGTTTTCGGATGGTTTAAATATAACCAATACAGGCAATCCTGGTATTGTTTCCGAATTCCTTTGCCACCACGAATATCCCGAAGAATTCCCACAAGTTTTAAGGTGTGCAGAGCGTTTTTATCCCAAGAGCGTTCTAACAACAATTTTGTTTGTTGCTCACTTGTTTTTTCTAAGACATGAAAGAAAAAATCAATGCGCGGATCTCCAGCTGTATTAAAGGTAGGGGACATATTCTCCGTAAGGGATTTCTGAGATTCTTGAATTGCTGCCGCAACGAACGGGGGTACTAAGGGGGATTTTTCTGTGTCACCAGCTGCATTTTCAACTTTATTTTCGCCTCCTTTTCCTTTCTTTGCCAGAAGTATTTTTTCTTTATCCTCATCCGAAAAAATTGTAAACAGTGCAGTATCGCTTATTGAGAAATCCTTAAATCCTACTTTTTTGACTGGCTTTTCAACAGAAGCACTAGCGCCCCAATCTGCTGCGATTTCCAGATTTTCTGTTAAACTGAACATTAAGAAAAACTTTTATTACAATGTGTATGTATTCAATATTATTGATTTTCTGATATTAATGACTCTTGTTTCTGTGTCACAATAATCACGATGTTGTATGCAAATTAAAATCGCAATTTTTGAGTTAGTGGACCGGATTTTACAAAAATTTTAAAACTTTTTACGATATAATTAATGTATTACTATTGTACCTTAGATTTTCCATTTTTCAGTGGGAAAGAATGATATTTATTTCTAGAGTTTATGTCCCCGTGTCCTGAAGTTGACTTACTGTCGGCAAGTCAGCAGGCACAATGGTCAATCTACATATCGAACAATAATTACCTATATAGTATTTTCTGACGTTTCAATTTCCAACTCCAACGTAACTTACGTCACATTACGTCTAACGTAAAAGTACATCCCACATAAAGTTATCTCTGCTAAACCTTCTAAGCAAACTTATATTAAATTTTGGTACAGTAATACGTACACGATATAGCCGTGCTCTGCATTTTACTTACATTTAGCAATTGATTTTCCAGCTACAAACTTCAGACTCAAATCCAAATCCCAACAACCCTACTCTATTCTTCTTTGGGATTTTGTCAAAGTTCTATGCAATAAAAGTTGTATTGCCTCATAATATTATAGTTTAGAGCTGATAGCAAAGCATACTGCGTAATCATGTAATCTAAACGTTTTTTGTTTCTGTTTTTGTTGCAGTAGCAATCCATAGATATAGATTATATTATTATATGTATGCCTAATATATCTATAATATTAATCTGGCATTTCCCTTCCTTTAGATAGAACTTCAAAACATCAAAACAAATTCATCGGAAAAATAGCTATTAAGGTTTTGTGTATGTGTGGGTCTGGGTAAACAACAACAGAAAAGTACAGAATTTGTGAAGATTAATATACAATATATATAACCCTAATAAAAAATTATAAGTAGAATATCATAAAATCTAAAATTCATTGTTCCAAATATCGCAATTCCTTTGTGGAACCAATTACCCTGAGGCGGCTCTGGGCACCAGCGGGGCCCCAGGCAAAAATTCTATATTTATTTGCCAGGTCCTATAGCTCTGAGCTGGCAAATATTGCTGGACCCAAAGTAAAAGAGACGGAATAATGGACAACTGTTTGTAACATTTGTATTAGGCAGTCATAGCTTAAAAGTGGACACAATAATGTTTGATAGAAACGCAAAAACCAATAATTATTCGCGCGGATCGCAAAATTTTTAATACCTATATATAAAAGAGAACATGGAAAGATAAGTCTACTCGAGTCCATCTATAACAATAAGATTTTAATCGATTTCCAAGAACTTCAACATCCTGTGTTGCAAAGGACGTTTGCAGACAACGTACCATTTACTAAGCAGCTGTATTTTCGATATCATAGTGAATATTGCGAATGTACGTTTCATATACTCAATACTCCAAACCCAACCATTTAATTTTGTGCTCTTCACAAATCTAAATGAAGGAACGTAGTAAACGTAATATATATTGTATTCTGAACGTTTAGTAAAACGTGTAGTTTTACGATTACTGGCGACAGGGGTTTATTTGCTGAGTATATTTTGAGTGTACCTAATCCTTGTTTTCCTTTCAAAGAAAAATGATGATTGTGATTTATGACAATCCAATATCACATCGATAGAATAATTCACCCGAAGTCTGAATACAGAACTTTTATCTGTAGAAAGAAATTGATATCCTACAATGCTCTCATCTCTCTTACGTCAATTAATACTAACACCCCGAAATTTTGTTTACAAATACCAATTTGTTTTGTATAATTTTGCCCGTTATCGGCAAAGAGCATTTTTCAAACGTTAATACTACTTAGAGTAGGAGTTAGACTTTTTTCTAACATCTCCCCAAATATGACCAGCCTTTTATGAAATTGACCTATGTTTAGATCCCAGTACCATTTGTACCATTATGAAATGCTTATTGTTTCTGAGAACTTGGTTGGCGTCATGGTTAGAAAAAATCGAAAAGGCGAGAGAGGTTTTGGAACGCTTGAATTTCCTTAAGTCGCTAATCGATTTATTTTGTATAATTCGCAGAAATACAGTCAATGGTTTAAGACATACTACGAAATAAAATGCAGAATTATTAAGTAGTAATAGTAATAGATGTTTAACTCTATTAATTATGTTCTCTGTACTTGTTGGATACGCAAATAAATCTAAACTAACTTTCAATATACGACTATTGTAATTTTGAACTTTTATGGCCCCAGAATATGTGTGTGATTTTTAAGGCATTTGTAGGTAAGTTTCTTAAGCAGCAACGTTTCCCTTTAATGGGTTTTAAAATGCAGTTTCATATAGTATGAGGTGAAAAATGTTTTTCCACACAAGGGACAATCGTGGTCAGGTTTATCAACTTCTGGATTTCTTCCTGCGTGTTTATAGAACAAGTGTCTTCCAAGATCCCTTAAAGTCTCGTAGGCCTTACCACAAATTTTACAAGCGTCGTATGCCTCCTTATGTTGGAGGACGATGTGAGATTGGAGACCAGAAGCCTCGTTGAACATTTTATCACACAATCCGCAACAGTAAGTCTTCTTAGGTGCATATCCACAATTAACACTATTGGGACCCTTATCAAAGATACATGTTTTCTCGTGGTCTTCTAGTTCCTTCCTGCCAATGAAATAAGTGTCGCAATGTTTACATTTATGCAATAAATCGCCTATAGCACATTTTACTATTTCCCTGTCAACATTATCACTATCAGAAGGAATAATGTACGGACGGATATATTTTGAAGTTTCCGATCTGATGAATGTATTAAATCCTTCATGATCCTTGCTGCATTGTTGAATTGCTTTGTGAGACTCCATGTGAACTTTTAAAAGTTCCGAGGTTTTGAAGCTTAATTCACAAACTGAGCACCTATTCCACTTCGTATTTTTTGCAACGACTATTCTATTTTTCTGTAAAGTAAAACGTGGCTGCTGTAGGCTGATTGGAGTTCCCAAGAGATCACTCTTAGCCGACACTGCTGCTATTATTTCTTTGTCACCTCTGCTCTCTGGCTCTATTTATTTGTAATAGCATTTTATTTTGTATATTTATTCTACCTCCTCTATTATTATTATTAAATACTCATTTTAATTAAGTAAATCATTTTATATTATTAATCAAACCCAATAATGCAGATACACATTTAAGGACCATTTTTTGGGTTAAGATGCATTCATCTTCGTTGTCACTTTCGTCATGCATCTCAATTAAACTTGTGCCTGGGTTTTCTTGAACTTTTACTGGAATATTAATGTCACAATCTTTCAATCCTAAAATAAGTCAATTTTTACAATAAGTTAGATTGTAAAAATCCATATTTTAAAAGCAATGTAAAATTATCCTTTTGTTTCTTAATGTCTATTTGTAACCTTCACAGCGATTTACGTCAACTTGCCAATTCCATTTACTATTAACAAATGCATTAATTTCATTTTGAATATTTGATGGCAAATTCCCAGAGAATGCAAATTTTAATTGTTTAACAAAGCTCTGAAGTCCTTTTATATTTTGGAAAAGACCTTGGAGCTTAATACAGTTAACGCATCCGCAAAATTTTGTTACGGACAAGTCTTTTGAGCTACAAGCCATATCCCAACTCCCAAAATTTGATGATGATGTCCAAATTTTTCGGAGCCATAAGATTTTGTAGTTCGATCCTTAAATATTTCTGCAAAATAAGAAATTACAAAATAAGAAAAGGAAGTATAAACGTATTACTTAACTCTGTATTCACTTTATACCTTATACTACACTAAAAAAGTATTCGCTGAAAAGTTGTTCTTCAAAAATGAGTTCATTACTTTGAATGAACATTATGAATAGTAATAAAAATATTCTGCAAAAATTGAAGTGTGACCCGTACAGGAAGTAAACCCCCTGCATGCGAGTTGCAAGTTTAGGTAACAGTATTCAAGCTAACGGGCCGAATGTTACGTGAAGTGCTTTTGTAGATCTATTCAGTCCACATTTGCAATCATCCACTTGCTATTACCTTGCCACTATGCATTGTAGTTAATTTATTCTGTTCGTATACCTACTATAATACCTAAGCAATAAAGAATGAGAAGATAGGATTAGGATTGTATGGCCGTGCATTGCAGAATTTATTGCGTGCATATTAAAACTTTTGAAAACGGTCCAGCAGGGAATTTTTGCTAGTAAAAATATTATATGGTTACTACTAATTACTAAACAAAACTACAACACTATTTCATTTGTGGGTTTTAAAAATATATGTATGCCAGAATTTATAGAAATCGTCTTTGATCTGTGCACGGGGATATTCTTAAGCATATAAAAGCAGTGTCTTTTATTTTGACAACAGAGTCTTAGGTTGTTTGCTTGCTTTAAATCATAAAATTAACAAAACATCTTAATGTAAACACATATGGAGGCATGAGGTAGATAGAGATTAGTAAGCACACATGTAATGCAGCATTAACTAATTTAACTACTAATTTTACAACAAAAAATATTGCAAGGAGGGCCAATTATTGTCATTATAATTAAATTCAAAAATGAAAAATAATTACAATTTTAATATTTAGATACTTGATAGACCAAGTCGTTTAATACAGAATTCAAATTCTAGGGAGGATGGTCGCTAGACGGAGGAGATGCACCAGAGGCAGAGCACACTTTATGTTATAATGCCCTAGTACTACTACTGCTGTCCTAAATAAAGAAAAAAATATCTTTAATACTTACAATATTATAGCAAATATTTTTAATAAATGAAGGTTCATTAAAAACTTTTTCGACATACAAGTGTAATGAGGTCACGGAAAGAAAATAAATATACAACTCGAAAATTAGCAATTTTTGCAGTTCTATGTTCGAATGAAGCGGTGGAGTCGTTCGGATGTTCGGAACATTCGGAAGCCTTCTCCTCGTGTTCCCATTCTCTAAACAGTCAGTGAATGCGGCGCTAAAATAAAAATATTCCATGCTAATGCTAACCAAACCAAAAAACTGCTTGCACAAAAAACAGACCAAACTCTTTTTCCATACCTACCTACTACTGGATCACGGATTTTAAATACTAATCTTCTGCAATGTTAAATCCTAAACACTATGCTGTTAGATATTAGAGAGCTATATTTAAAGTACAATCAAGGCCGTATACCTTACCGTGTATAACTATAATGCCTATATAACCAAGGAATTTTTAAGCTTATTATTTAACTTTGGGAAAAGACGATAAACCATGGTTTTACGATAAAAATGATAAGTAAATATTAGTGCTGTTTATGCAATTATTTTTTAAATTATTTTATAAATCTCGTTATGTTTTTTACTATTGTTCTACCCAAAGAAGTATACAAATATGGCCGGCAGAAATACTTATTACCGGACGTACTTTTTCTCGATTAGAGTACAATAGGCAACTTTTGACCGTACAATATTAATTAACTCTATATTCATTTTATACCCTCTACTGCACTTAATGCTAAGCTTTCGCTAAAAGTCGTTCTTTAAAAATTATTGGATAACTCTGAATGAGCATTATGAATAATAAAAAATATTCTGCAAAAATTAAAGTGTGACCCGTACAGGAAGCGAACCCCCTGCATTGTGAAGACGCAAAGAGCATTAAATTTGATCATTGAGCTAACGGGCCGAATGTTAGGTTAAGTGCTTTTGTAGCTCTATTCAGTTCACACTTTCAGTTATTTCCACTTACTATTGTCATGCCATTATAATTTGTGTCGTAGTGTACACCTAAGCGAGAAAGATAGAGAGGGTAGGATTGTATGTGCGCTGCAGAAAAAGTGTCTTCGTATTAAAAACGTTTAATGTTTTGTAAACATTATGTGTGTACTGTGTAGTGTACATAATTGAAATTAATGGCATATTGCATTAAATAGCAATGCCCTAATTGATTAATGCCGTAATAATGTACAACACATCTGCCTGTTTGTAAATTATAATAAATCTGATACATTTATAAATCTCGTGCATGCATGAATTGATCACATTGAGAGTTGAACCCGGAATTATTTATGCTTTGCATTTCGGTTAAATCAATTAAAATAATTTTTATGTAACTAATAATTTTTCGCGATTTACAGGCGTAAGATTTTTACTTGGTAGGAATAAATTTTTTAAATCCTTGATAATAAAAGGTTTATTAAAGGTAATTAACTTAGCTAGGAAATTAATTATCAATTCGTATAATAATTTGGCTTATGAATGCCTTATCCGGCAAGGGAAAGAAACCCCCAATAGAACTATACTTAACTGGAGACTTAATGACAGAATGGAGGACTCAAATCTTCAATTTTGTCCTATAATCTTGAAACAGTATTGTGGTAAATTACTTTAAGGGAAATACGTATACTACTTACTGGGCAGGAACTACCAAAAAATTAAACAGCAAAACTGAAAACATAAATAATGGAACTTTTCAGAATCTAACACATTTGCTAGAGATCTTTAAAACTATATATTATCCAATATTAATAATAATATTATCTTATATTATATTATCTAAAAGTTTTGAGAATCAATTCTACTATCAAAATATATATTAGATCTATATAGTAAAGTCTAATTACTCTCGTTTACATTCCCACAATCAATGGCTTATTCAGAAACTTATCAGCATGAAAGAAACTTAATTTGTTGTAGTTCCAAGTGAACCATTTCAGACTGCAGAACAGAATCCGCGTCGACAACGCAATCGGAATTTCATTTGAAATAATTTTCATGAATTTTGACAAGGTGTGAGCACTTTGATGTTAATTTAAGAGGCTGGTCGTTTGAAAGCCCTGTCCACCATTCTCATTTGCATTACTATATGTGTTCTTTCCTGAATGCGTTTTAAAGTGGATCTTCACGTTGTTTAGGCTGCTGAACGTTTTTCCACACACGGAGCACTTGTATGCAGTTTTGACTGGTGGACATGCACGTTGGTGCTGACAGGCCATGTGATACACAAGAAGAAAGAAAGAGCTACAAACTTTTCCACAAACTTCACACGTATTGTTTAGTTTCTTATGTTGAGACCGAATATGGTTGGAGAAAGCAGAAAAAGTTTTGCTGGTCTTCCCGCATAATCCGCAACAGTAAGAATCGTCCGATGGACATCCATTAACGCCTTTGCTACCTGTAAGACTTACAGTATGGTGAGAACTTTTTTCGTGCTCTTCTAATTCGCCACGGTCAATGAAGTAAGTATCACAATGTTTACACCGTAATAGATGGCTTTTTGTACCATTGTTTTCGTCTTTATGGTGCATTACTATTTCTTCTACTTTTCTCCGTTTGGTATTAGCAGATGCCACCGGATTTGGTACCGAAGGTCCTACTTCTTCACAGTCTTGTAAATCACTGTTAATTAATTGACAGACATGTTTCGAAGCTTCTTCCAAACTGTAAAATCCCGTTTGACATTCGCTGCACTCATGAGTAACTTCGTGAGATTCCATGTGACGTTTGAGGTGCTCCAATGTTTTGAAACTTAGCTCACAAACTGTGCACCGGCTCCACGTTGTCTTTTTTGAACCGAGTTCCACGTTTTCTGTACTCTCATCTTCCAGTTCTACTATTTTGTAATACATTAAAAGTATTTTTAATTTACTGCTTTCACAATGTTTTTATTTAATTGAAATATTCTATCCATATGACCAAACAAACCCAATAATGCTGATGCACATTTATCGGCCATTTTTGGTGTTATGGTGCAATCATCTCCATCATCTGCTTTGCATTTCGGGCATGTCCCATTTAAACGTTGATTTGAGTATCCATCATTTTTTCCAGTTTTCGCCTTACCTATTATTCACAAATTATAAGTCCATTAAGTTAAAATTAGCAAAAAGAAAAAATTAAAATTTCAAAATTCATTTTTCAGTCAATGGCAAATTCCTATTGCTGACATTTATATAAGCATTGTATAACCTTTGCAGTGAGTCAGGTCACGATCCCAATTCCAGTTACTATTAAGAAATGCTTTCATTTCCTTATTAATATTTGGTGGCAAATTCTTGGAGAATGCAAACTGAAATTGTTGAATGAAGCTCTGAAGTCCAGTTACATTTTTGAATATGCATTTCAAATCTATGCAGTTATTACAACCACAAAATTCTGCTGGTGACTTATTCAGTTTAGAAGCCATATCTCCAGTTAAATGTCTGTGATGCTACCGAAATTCCGATTTCCACTTGAAAGACAGGTTTTTTTTCAGTTTCTTCAGTTTTTTGGTCTTATTTTCCTGTGAAACAATAGATTTCAAGTTTCAAGTAAAATTAATTAAAAAGACGCGCATTGTAGTTCGCGTTATAGTAACAAATTCGGTCACCTTTAACTTGTGACCTTCCCTAACTTAACCAAAGCATAAGCATAATATTACTTCTAATTGCCCAAAAAACTGCAAACAGCGAAAGAAGCTTACAGAGGTACAAGATGGATAGAGATAAAACTTAATACAAATGCACAATAATATTATTACTCTAATAGTTAACTAATTTAATCAATTTTAGAACAAAAGGTAATGCCAACTTAATCAGGAATTTTACGAATTTTCCCGGAAACACAATTTTCGTCGCAATTTTTATTTTCATCGTAAGTCACACATCCTGAAGAGGGTAGAACAAAGAACAAACTTTAAAAAAGAATGTCACACAGTTTTGTGGCAATGAAGTCATATTAAATGCCCCAAGGGGCATTTCTTAAAAAAAATCTTAAATCTCTAGATTTCTTGGATTCTTAAAATTGTAGTCGATACTAGAATGAATTGTGAATATCAATATCAATCAATCAATCAATATCCCTTGAGGCACAAAATATTTTTAGGTTGCACTTAAAATAAAATAAATGTTAAGTACCTAAATTTTTGGCTTTTTGAACGTAGTAGTTTAAAGTTGCAATTTAAATAATTATTTTTCCAAAAATCTTTCCTTAAAGTTTCAATGCTAGCTATTCTATTTTTAGCCTTTTTAGGAATGCAGAAGTATAACAGACGCACACTCAATGCTTTGCCACTTATATCTGACCGTTTCTTAATAAATATTTAAGTACACTGTATTTTTCCTTTTTAATTAAATAAAAATTAGAACTTTGCTCAAACTAAAAGAACAAAATGCTTAATTAAATGCTACATCGATTTAGCACTGATTGGTATAAAGATTTATATGTTCTTGTAATATAGTACTGAATACTGAATGTGCTATAAATATTAATAAGCAGGTATTTGTGGCGAATTACGTAATTCGTGTTGGTTTACAGTTGTTGGCATAATTTAATTGTTTAACTGAAATAAAAGACCCGACAGCGATATCATTTTGCACAACATATTCAGCTTAGTAAAAAGTTCACAAAAAAATATACAGAATTTTGTAAATTTGGGTAAAGGTTATGAGTAGCAAAAAAATTGCCATGCAAAAATTTTTTAAAGTGGCCCGCACAGGAAGCGAACCCCCTGCGGTAACAGTTTTACAATAATTTTTGGTTTTGTATTTGTTCAATGAGCTAACGGACCGATTGTAACTTGATGTGAATCTTTTTGCATATTCGTATTCTCTTCACTCACACAAGTACATTAACGATCATTTATACATAGCGTTACTTCATAAATAATGCAAAGATTGAGTATGACTTCATTTGGTGTACTGTAGTGGTGCTTGAGCGTTGTGTAGAATGTGATTGCATGCTTAGATAACACTTCAGAAACGTCACTTTGTCAAATGTGACGCCACAATTTACTATGATGATGATTCATATTGATCTCTTAAATATTGGGCTAATTTTGGCCCTCTCCCATATGATCCCCTTAATGCTACATTAGTGTTAAAAATAAATATGTAAAACAATTCCAAGACCATTAAAATTATGTAACTATTTTTTTGAACAAAGATTGCAGTTGCGCTTACACTTACATTTGCAATAATGAATTTTACACTCAGCAATAGAATTAAACCATGTCAGCATTCGTAAATTTCAGATATTTATGTAGTGTAACATTTTTATTCATTTTTTTATTGCAATAGTATTTATGGATTGCATAGAACTTTACTCCTAACTAAATTATGTAACAGTTTCAAACATTAATTTAATAGGGGTATTATTTCGAAAGGAGACATTTTTGACTAAGTTTGCCTTTTCTTAGATTATACAACTAGCTAAGACATATTTTCGAAGCAAATGTGGAAATTTCGAAGACTATTGTTTTGCAGTTAATCATTGGAATGCAAGCATTGATGTTGCTTTCCGTAAATTCTTTAATATTTAGCTATGTCAAATGCTGCACTGATTTATTTATGACTCATGCAAGGTCTCGTCTGTTCTCTCTATATATTGCTACTATATTAAAGGTAGTATACGAGTATCCTTTAGCTAATTTTGTCTTACAAACTCCTTTTACATACCTTTTAAACAAAGTAGACTAGTGTAGATAGGTTTTTCTGAATAATTTATAACTTGTATTCATCGATGAGGAATAAATTACAGATAGCCAATTGTTACGTGTATTTTAAATGAAAACTCCTCGCTATAATTTCTCGGCTTTACCCTTTGAAAATTCAATCCATGGTAAAAAAGACTTTATACACGGTATATTATTTATTAAAATCATTGTAAATAGCAAGTTGTGTGTCCTTAAATGCGTTGGTATTACGTCTACTAAAACTCCATTCCAATACTGCTACGCTACATAAGTGATACATCATTCATCGATCGCAGTGACTTTATGGTCATGCATAGATAGAATTAATAGAAGTCTCATCTATAATATGTAATCCAAAAGCCACAACAGAATGCCAAACTGCGCCATTGTTGTTGTGCATATTTAAACTTAAAGTTTTTTGTTTTTTACAAAAAGCCCTTTGAAAATTATTCAGTAAATAAAGTTTTGAAATAATTTTAAACAGTTCCAAATGCACGTTAAATCTATTTGCGAGTACACCAAATAAGTTTTGTAGCTTTATATATATGGAGCATAAAGTAGGATGTGTACTGCTGATTTGGAACGCGGTCGCCTCATAACCATCATTACATTACATTCGTATAAAAACCATAACAATATTTATAAGAAGCGGAAGCATTCTTTATAGCAATGCCCCAAGGAACATACTGCTCGTCAGTAATATCCTTTAAGATTGTGCACCAAGAAAATAATTCCACTAGTACCGTGATAACAGTAATAAGTAATAATGAGTAAATATATTTATAGTATAATATATAATAAATATAGGTTAGTTACATAGATAAATCATAGCTTTCGAAGATCTCAAGTAAAGCCTGCAAAAGCGGCTATAATAAACAGTATTTGAGTTTATTGAAAACTGCTGCTAACATTTCTTTTATTTTTTACTCCTTTTAGATATGGCTAGTATTCAGTAATGAAGTAATGAATAATTTTTTACGTTGTACCAATAATTCTCCAATTCGAAATAATATCACAGGACATTTATTAGTTATTACTAGCATTGTCCGACGTAAATAAATGGTTTAAAAAATTTAATGTATTAAACCAATAATGTATTACAACAATTATTGTATCAATAATGTATTAAAACATTTATTAAACATTACGGGTACAATTACTTCTGTAAATATGACAATTCAAGTAAATTCACAAAAATTAAAATTAATTTGAATTCTAATAAATTCAAATACGTTATTTTGACAGTCCTATAGCAATGAGCCACTTCCGCTACTTTGCTATTTGAGTTTTGGCGTATAATAATGGATTATATAGTAATAAATGGAATTAGGGTTTCATTATTCATTACTTAAAGTTTGGTATCCACCTCCAACATTGATTTAGGCAAGTTGGAGTTACCAAACGTTAGAATGGAAGTCTGTGAACTATTTCTTGTATTTTATTTTATTATTTTTAACATTTCCGAAAGTAAAACTTTAGAATAGACCTTTCCACTGTGGAATCTAGAAGAAGACTAAAAAGGTATTCCTAAATATTTCAACTTATTAAAATGAGTACTCTCTTAGCACGATCAGCTTTAACGAAATGTTTGTCATATGGTGATAAACTACACCATGGCCCATTTACCTTTAACAAAGTGACCCATAACTTGGAAATAGTGAAAAGCAATTTTAGAATACTTCTCTGGTATTTTAACAATTGTGTATTGTTAGGTTTTATTTTTTACATGTTAACTTTTTTATTTGTACAACTATTCCACTTACCTGCTCCACCGTATGGCATCGTGCTAACAATTGTGAATATCATCTTGCTCTTTGCTGCAGCCTTAGCTTTATCAGTAAACCTAAGTTGTATTACCGTCATTGAGGAATTTGTTTACTGTGCCAATATTTACTTAAAATTAGACAGCAAATATTTAGGTGAGATGGCATCAATTTTTAATAATTTATTCCCCGAGACAAGTTTTCATATAATTATACTTTTTTTAAATTGGCATTACTCATTAAAGTAAAATATTTTATCAATAATTTTGTTAATTCTGCAGAAATCTTCAAGGAACATTTGGAGGGCAGGAAATATCGCATTGACATCACTGGCTTAGTACTCCATTTAATAATACATGGAATGATTCCAGGTATTACATTTCTTGTCCCATTGACAATATTTATTCTTGAAGAACATCCTGCTGAGCCACTTTTAGACTTCATTTATCTTTCAATAATTTCGAAAAACGTGTTCGTCAAAATAGTTTTAGCTGTGCTGTGCAGCTATTACGCAGCATTCACAGTATACTCTGTTATACTTTTTTGCGTTTGGGGCATTTATTATTTTCAGTCATTTAACACGATAACTTACCTATTCTCTTATGACAATAATATATCAAAAATCACCCTTAATTTTGCAATAGAGGAATATCGATCGTTATATCTCGTTAATGTGATTGCAAGCAATCTAACATATTTCATTGGGCCAAGTGCAAAATTATTTGGTGGTCTGATGCACATTTTGTCAAATTTTGCAATGCTTCGCATGCATTCCCATCTGAAGATTCCCCTCTACTTCGTAGCACCGATATTGTCAATTTACTGTTTCCTTATCGAAGTTTTAATGTTCAAAACTTTTCAATACCCGTACGAGAATTCTACAGCCTTCAAAAAGAAATGGTCATCCCATCCTAAAGGAAATCGATTAACAAGAAGAATTATAAAATCTTACAGAACGCTGCGCTTTGAAGTGGGACCATTTTATTACTGTAAAAGAGGGACTTTTCCTACGTTCATGAAAACAGTAGTGGAGTATACTGTGAATTTATTATTAAACGTAAAAATTAGTCCCTCTTGAAGTGTTAAGATGAACTCTCGTTTAGATGTGCCGCTGTGGAGATTCAGAGATAAAATCAAAAAGAAAAAAGTTTGTCTCTTCAAGCGTACGTATTGCATAAGTATTGTTCCAATGGAATAAAAGACTATAATTTTGCATTCATGGCGTTTCTACTACAATAAAAAGACTTTAAAATGAGTTGTTTCTGCTATACCTTATTGCAATATTTTTTCAAAGCGAAATATAGGCAATTCAACTTTAATTCTGTAATATTTGTATTTATTGTAAAACCATTGCTGCTTACTTCTATTTCTACTATATCCTAGTATCACTCTACGTATTTCTATTTCATTATTACCTGCTTAAAAGTAAGAGATTGAATGCAATTGCATTTATTGCATTACTCGGTATTTTACATATACATTCAACCTTGGAAGTTCTGAAACAATCAAAATAATGGCTTTCACTGTTTAGCATACGATGGAAAGGTGAAGAACTTCACAGAAGACCACCACTCAGTCACTACGGGTATTGTAAATCAATACTGTTTAGTTTTGCTATAGGGCTACAACAACAAAAGTACAATAAGCTAAGAAAGTATTTCGTTTCACTGTTCCTACACACAGATATACATCTACCTGAACAATTCTATATGCCCCTAATCATACTCAGCAAAACGTACGTCGTAATTTGCCAACGTTTTCAACTTAAATCTACATACACAGTTAATCTAATGGGCTAATGGAAAGCATAAGTTCAACAATATCGTCCACTTTGCTATGAAAAGGTCCGTTAGCTCGTTTAGTGAACTCTAGACTATATTTCCTGCATATGAAGTTTCGTTTCTTACCCGAACCAACGGACCACTTTATTTTTAGAAAACTAAGTTATTTATTTTTTAATAATTTACAAATTGTAGCCTGCATTTTAATACATTTTTGGAAACTTTTCCTAAAGATTTACTTTAGAAGGAATCATGGGCTACTCATTTTACCACGTTGCTTGGCAAGTTGGCAGAAAGTAGCTGTAAACGTTTAACATGTAAATTCATTGTAAATTCATTAAGAAATTCATGCATATTTCACTAGTATCTGTATATATTAACGTGTCTGTAGTGTTATCTAAACATACAAACACTTTCTGCACAACACTCAGGCACCAATGCAGCACACTAGCACACTACATGAAGAAGTCGTTCTCAGTCTCGCTTTTATTTATGAAGTAACGCAATGTATAAAGGATAATAGCTAATGTACCTGTCTGTGAGTGAAGAGAATACGAATGTGCAAAAAGATACGCATTAAGTTACATTCGGCCCGTTAGCTCATTGAACAAATACAAAACCAATTGTAAAACTGTTACCGCAGGGGGTTCGCTTCCTGTACGGGCCACATTCCAATTTTTTGAAGAATGACATTTTTTACTGTTGATAACACCCATTCAAACTTACCAAATCATATTATTTTTGAAGGATAATTTTGTAGCTTTTCATTCGGGTATTGAGTTAAAAAATAATTTTTGTCAATGCCAATTTGTCTAAAACTAAAAACGAATCCTTTATTTGTTGTTTCAATAATACATTACAAATAGCATGTTCTACAATAATGAATTAACTTTAAAATCCATTTGTGATGCTTAATTTTGTAGAGTTTTTCAATATTGTAAAGGAATTGAGACGCTTTAACAATTCGCAGTTTAAAATTTAAATCTTAATGTGTTCCGGAATGCGACGGAACTTCAAATAAAACTGTATTTAAACCAAGTTGCTATTTCTTAATGTTCTTTTCGAATGAGACAGCTCCTTTTAAGTCAAAGAATGTCAATAGTAATGCTGCTTTCTAGCACTGACATCAGATTTATTTGTTCATAATTATTGTCTACTATAATAATGAAATTTGTATTCTCTAGATGGATTACGTTTATGAAAATAGTAATTGATTCTGCTGTGATTTTATCAAACGTAAAAAAAATTAGACCCTATTGAAGTGTTTATGATGAACTCTGGTTTGGTTTACAAGATGTAGATCTGTGGAGATTTAGAGACAAAAGCAAAATGAGCAAACTTTATCTCTGCAAGTATACATATTTCATAAATATTGTTTTCAATGGAATAAAAGACGACAGTTTTGTCATTCCTGGCATTTTTTCAGAAATGAAAGACTTCAGAATGATTTGCTATTGCTATAAATTATTGTAATATTTTTTCAAGGCGAAATAGAATAGCGTACGATGGAAATGCAAAAGAATGCAATCCCAGTATTGTAAATCAATACTACGTGGTTTTAGGGCAACAACAACAAAGTAGAATGGACTGAGAAAGCATTTCGCTTCAACGCACATAGATATCTACCTGAACAGTTCTAAATGCCTCATAGTCAGCAAAACCGTATGTACGTCGTAATTCGCAAGGCAATCGTTTGGCCAACGTTTTTAAGCTTAACTATGTGAACAGATAAACTGATGGGCTAATGGAAAATATAAGTTCAGCAATATCGTCAACTTTCCTACGAACAGGTCCGTTAGCTCATTTGATATAAACATAAACTAAAAACTGTATTCCCCACAAATGAATGTTCGTTTCCTTCCCGGACCACTTAATTTTTTGAAAACTTAAAGTTTTTTATTTGTCATTAATTTATGAATTATGGCCCAGATTTTAATTTTTGTATTATAGTTTTGAAACTTTTTTATAGAATTACCTGTTTAAATTTAAATGAATCAAGTGTAAGATATCTAATAAAACCTTGTTTTAATACTGTCTTATATCACCAACGAAACGACCACGCATGCATATTAATTTAGAAGTGTTCATGAGTAATTTAAAGTAATAATGTTGGGTGTTGGGTCTTCCTTGGTTTAAGGTGTAGCATAACATGTTACTTTAACATATTGGTAAATAACTGTGGCTAGTGGCATTGAAAGCTTAAAGAAACGTATTAGGCCAAACTAAGGAAATTTTTAGCATAACTAAGGAAACTGAAACTTTTTTGAATACATTGAAATTTTTTGAATAAACTGACATTTTTTCGAATAAATTGAAATTTTATTGAATAATTGTTACTTTTTCGAATAAAACTTTTGGTTGTTATAATGTCCTTTATTTCTGTTACTTTACTCCCTCTACTGCATTAGTATATGCGTTTTGCAAATGCTTTATTTTCTGCTTTAATAATCAAAGATGTTTTCTGTGGATGGGCTACCCGTTTTAACCCGCAGTCGGCAGTAAGTAAATTTACGTTTAACATGTAAATTAATGTACATCCATTAAGAAATTCGCAAATATTTCATGGGAATCTGTATTGACGTGGCCGTAATGCTATCAGAACATCCCATCACATTCTACACAACACTCCGGCACAACACAGATTACACAATATAATATAAGCAAAAGTCCTTTAATTTATTTATGAAGTAACGCAATGTATAAATCGTAATAAATGGATCTGTGAAGAGAAGACGAATATGGGAAAAGTTACACATCAAGTTACACTTGTCCCGTTAGCTCATTGAACAAATACGAAGCCCGTCTAAAGCAACACGCTAGGTCTATCGCAGGGGGGGGGGTCCCTTCCTGTACGGGCCACATTCCAATTTTTTGAAGAATGACATTTTTTACTTCTGATATGACCCATGCAAAACAAATCACATTGTTTTTCAACGATATTTTTTGAACTTTTCATTCGGGTATTTAGTTAAAAAATAATTTTTATCAATGCCAATTGTGTGCTTGTCTAAAATCGATCCTTTATTTGTTGTTTCAAGACTGCGTATTACAAACAGTACGTTCTACAATAATGAATTAACTTTAAATATCATTTGTTGAGTGTCTCCAATTTAATTGTAGTTTTTCAATAATAACTACTATAACAATCAAAGATGTATTCCGTAGATGGATTACCCATTTTAACCCGTTGTATTGCAATAATAGTAGCTGTTTATATTTAGCATGTAGTAAATCCGTTTAGAAATTCATACATATTTCATACGTATCGCATTCGTTTCTAATTTTTTGTGGCTAAATACCTATGACATTGAGGAGAAGAAATTGAATATAATTCTTATGTTCAGAATACTTCAACAAAAGACATAGAAAATTGATTGTTCTGTTAAAATTCTAGTAACTTTTCCAAGTACCAACGTTTATAGATTATTTAGGCTTTAATTTTTGAGGACTGTCAAAAAGCACAACATCCCCAAGAACTCTATTTAAATATTACTTTAAAGGAGTTAATTACTTCATTAAGTAGCTAAGCACCTATCCCTAACTAAATAGCTTAAATGGATGCAATTTGCAATAAAGATTTAAACTGCAAGTAAAAATCACCAGAAAAGATTTTCAGATTAGTGATTGTTTATAATTACGAACTTAGTACGAAGTACGAAGGTTTTCATTAATAATCGCCGAATTTTAAAGAAAATAGTTGCTTTTTGGTTGTAATAAGTGCAAGCTATTGTTTTCATTCCAAGACCACATTTTTAAGTTCACTGCTACAAAATAGATTATTTCAGTTAGATAATAAACAAGCAAGCAATTCTGGAAATCCTGAATAATGAAAATTTGGGAAAATCGTAGAACATATTAATCTTATAATGTTTGAGTCTGCGATTGTGAATGAATTGAAAACTGCCTTATTACTGGGATTCTTTCTAGCGTGGGATATTTATCTCGGAGTTTGTCGATAGTTCTCCGTTTACAGATGAAGATGTAGAAAATAGCCACTGATTCAATAACAGTTACGGCTTCACTCATCCAGGCACAGTAGATCGCTTTATGCAGAAAGTTAGTTAAATCCTTTCCAACGTTAACTGCGTAGTGATCTTCTCCTTTCCAGAAAATATAGAAAAGTAGCATCAATGGAATTGTGTCAAAGAGCCAGCATCCTCCCATTACAATTGACAATTTTATCAAAACCTTTGGTAAACTGTGTTTTAGAACAAAATTTTAATAAAAGTAATTTGTACCCAATTTCAATCTCAAAATAATTATTTTGGTGTTCAAGAGATATACCAGAAATAATGATTTCTTACTAGTTTGGATTTGACTGGAGAACATTTTCAGATTTTCTATTATGGTGCCACATACTGTAGCAAGTGTTGGCGAAGAAAAGGAAGTTGATTCCTAACAAGGTGGTGAAAACTAGAAATCGTTTAAATATTGATTCCATAAAGTGATTGAGAACTGGCGGGAGTTCCTTAGAATCCACATTTGGGCAAGTTTTCCTGTCATTTCTAGAAATATTAAAAAATTCCAAATTTTATGCTTTGTATTGTATTATTACCACTATTAATTTATACAATAATCTCCACCTGTGCAAAAATGTTGTCACGAGAGCTCCTATTAAGACTACTAGAAGTGGCACTGTCCATGCAAAGGCTACATATAAGATAAAGCGTTTGCAAGTCTTTGTCTTTGACAAATACACTTTTCTAAACAATTAAACAAAACGAGTACTTAAATATTAAAAAAATAAACATTGATATTTAATTACAGTAAGCAAGAAATGGTTTTCATTTTAAAATTACCTAAAAGTAATCCAAATATCAAAATTGATGACAGTGAGCCAGCATATGGTTGAATAAGAGAAAAATTCATTTATATCATCTGAAAATAAATCAGATTTGAAAAAATTCATAAAATTATTTTACTTCACTTCTTGAATTTATTAATATTTTATTTATTACTCATAATTTTATTGTCCTGAGTCTCCAGCATGTCTTCTAAAGGTATGCAGATCCATGTCACGTAGTGCAAGAAAAGAGTAATTACGTAACTGCAGATTGTGTAACCATGAATATTCTGCTTATCCCACAATAAGCAATGCACAAATACTACAAGAAGTAGAAAAAATGACGAAATCGGTACGAAAATATAAAATATTATTTGAAATCCCTCCAGTGCCTCTTGAGTTTCCTTTGGTAATTTCTATAAAAATAAAAATGTAAAGTTAAAATTCTCACGCATTTTGATTAATTTAATTGACTTAACTGGTGAACTGACAGTGAATGGTAACATTCCTTGGAAATTCTTGGACGAAGTGTCAATTACAAGGGCCAACCCAGTGGAGTTTTCAGGTAATGAATGGTTTTCGCCAATAATCTGAATTACGTCAAGACAGAAATTTTCATATCCCAGTTCGTAGAGATTCCACAGCATCCCTTGACAAAACGCAACTTCTCCATTGTTTATCACGTGGAAACTGTGTTTTCCCAAATTAATTTAACTAACTGTTATAATATGTGAAAATAAGAATACTCATGTTCTTATTTGTGTATTTTTATGGAACTCATGAAATTAAATGTTTCGTTCAATAATTCTTTCTCATTTGTACTATTTTCAACTTCTTTTATCTATACATTTTTATATTATACTAGTTCATGTGATTGAATCACTAAAAATATTCGCTCATGAATTGGTGTGATTAAGCCACATAGTATACTAAAGTGAAACAAAAGGTATGACTACTCACTTTGATATCGTTACATTATTATTGTGGTTGAAAGCCGCATTTTGCATGGGTTCATGCTTGACGTAGACTTGGGTATTTACTATGTTTTTTAAGGTTCCAAAAATATAATGTGGTCTTGCTGTAAACTCTCTTCCCACTATTAAGTTTGTATATACATGTTCAAATGTAGAAGATTTCCAAACCCAATTCGTTTCGTTGTATTTATTCTGACATTCCACAACATTTTTTGAGTTGTACCCTAAAACTTGGTGCATGTTGCAGCACTTCTGAACGCACCCTCCCTCACATTCTTTTTTGCAAACTTTTAGGGTTGCTTTATTCCCAGAAATGCTGAATTTTTTATCCAATTACAATTTATATAGTAAATAATTAATAAATAAAAAATATAAATCTTATGCTTCTAAAATTAAAGTAATGAACCGTTACCTCTGAAAACAAAATTCATCTTTATTTCTAATAAATAAAGTTCCATCTTTATTTTTCAGCACCAAGGCACCTTCTGCTGTTAATTCACCCCCAGAATCAGAAGAATTCTTGTTTACAGTCATCGTATTTAAGACACTAATTTCGTGCACTTTTGTATCCGACTCTGAACACTTCATTTTTTCTTTTACGTATGCTGTAAATCTGGAAATAGTTATAAATTAAATGAATATTTACTTATGTATGGTGCACTGTGCACTAACAAAAAATATCTTACTTACCCAAGTCGTAGTTTTTCTTTAGAGTCATTCGTAAATATGGAAATGTCGGCAAAGTTTTCGGTCACGTTAAAACATTTCATAATCAGCAATTGTTTGGGTGAATTTACAGCGGCACTAATTTCTGTTGAGAAAATCAGTACGCCAACTGAAGATAAGTAGAATTCCAAGATATTCTTCATATTTGTAATTATTCAGTCAGACATATTAAAGAAATGTACCATTCCAAAGAAAACTCAGTTGACACTGATATAAGCACAGAACTATTATACCATTGTGGTCCACAATTATGTTACCGGCTATAAAAAAGAGTGATCAAATTGTGGCTGAGAATAAAATAAATATAAGTTCTTCCTACTCACAATCAGTAATATACACGTAATGCTACGTAAGTACATAGGCCAAAGTGATTACGCTTAGCCTAATTACATTCAAGTTGATAAAACAACTGGCATTTGGGTGCTCGTGTAATTTAAAAATACTAACCTTTCTTAAATAGATATTCATAGTATAAGTAAAGTCAACTAAGTAAAGTATTCTTATCTGTTAGCATTATCATACTACTTTGGAAAGTAAATAATGGCCTTGATTAGTAATTAGAACATTTTCAAAATGGTAAAACCAATCAAGACACTTAAAGTATGTAGTTGTTAATTAATAAATACTTGAAATGAATGACCATTTACAGTAAAAATGATAATGAACATGTGAGATATAAGAGAAGGTGTTAATGTCAATTAACGTTAAATTTCCTCAGTTAGTTAACAATGCTACGGTTAATGCATAACAACTTTTGTGATGTATTTGTTTTGCTGGTTTGTTAACCTTTGTTAAGGGAAATAGCTGTGGAATACAAAATTGACAAAACATTGCTTTCTAGATATTGAATTCCATACATAAGGTATTTTCCGGTATGTGTGTACTGCCAAAAAATCCGTAATATTTATAGTCATTTTTCAATGAATGGGTTGACCACAAAAGAAAAACAAATGTGGTCTCCATTCATCCAGATTAAACAGTTATATTTATATACTGAGATTGTACAGACCGACACCAAAGATTTTGCTATTTTAAATGAAGGACCCCGCTTTAGCACATAATCCTTGTAGAAAGCATATTATTCTTTTTATTAACAAACGCATTGTCTGAAAGTACTGAAAACCACAGTGAAATCCCCTGATATTGCTTTTAATGTATTTTCACGTTTTAAGGTCAAAATCTTTCTATTTTTGTATGACTTAAATGGCATATTTTTGGACTGTGGACTTTTGTCTAAAACTAAGGGTTTTGTGGTATGATGATGAAAGAAAAAGCACAATATAAAGAATTGAGTGTTACAGATTAAGAAGTATTTCAGAACAAATTTGTCATGCCCGTCAATGTCAACCCAGTGATTACTTATAAGATATTACTGTATGTAAATTAACATAAGACTGTAAAAATGAAACCACGTTTTATCCACTTTGATATTTTTAATTCATTAGAATTTATTTGTGAAAAGAAGTGACATGACAAATAGTATTAGCTTTTCTTATTACAATTCATGTGCCTTAGTGCTTTATATATTAGTGCTTTCCAAAAATGAATTTGAAAATGTAAATGTTAAAGAGGCCAACATTTGTTTGATGTGCTAAATGTAAATATATTAAAGATCACTTTTACGGAATTAAGAAATAACATTATATCTCAGTTAATCCATAAGAAGTTTACTTACTAGGTACTTTTCAAGGGTAAATTTACTGTACAGTGGTAAATTAAGAAAGTACGCAAAATTTACGTATTACTTATTTGTTAAATGAGTAGATAAATATAAGGTTTCATAATTAATTCAATCGCGTAATAAATATACAAGTAAATGTTTTTAAAAATCTTCGTAAAGAGGACTATAATTATACATAACAAAGTAACTTTTACTGTAATGAAATATATTTTTACTTATTTATGAGTGCAAGATAAGTTCGTTTTGTAAAATGTGCAGTTGCACTTGGAACAAAGCTATAATTATTTGAACATCAATAGGTACATAATGTAAAACAGTGGTTATTCCTCTTTAGATGTGTGTTTGATATTTAACTTTTAAGAATAAGCGTAGAATGCAAACGTAAAGGACAAAAGAGTGGTAAAAGTGAAACCACCAAGGCTCAAGTTTAACTGCTTGGGAGAAGTGTTACACAGATTTGTATCACAAATAGAAATGGTTCCAGTTTCCCTATTGTTGCTCCAATACGGTTCATTGATACTATTTCGAATTTGATGTTCACTCATACCAGAAGTACATTTCCGCTGTACAGACGTTTGTCCATCTGAAATTAAATAAAAGCTTCTTAAATACATTTATTGCAATTAATTCCCACAGATCTGTCCTTGGGAACTCAAAATTACCACCACATATGTACTAATCTACAGTCTTCATCAAAAGAATTTTTTTATTTCATTCTAATAAAGAAATGCCCTCTCAGTAGAAGATAAAGTTTTTAACCACCTCCAAATTAGTCAAATATTATTAGATAATAACTTTTGCATACGTTCTGTGATTCAGCAAATTTTACTCCAGTGCTACAGAATGGCGTAATTCAAGTACCATGAGTGTAATGTAGCGTGAGCGTCAGTCATGAAACTGTTTCGTGTAATCTTAGTGTGACTTTTGGAAGCAGTCATTTATTTCATGACTTTAGCATTACATGGTATTGTAATTAAAAGTGCATACAAAAAATCATAAAGGATTTGCATACTATTAAACATTGCTCAAATGTCGTAGTATTTCTTTTTGAGATTTGTTAAGGATATAATATTTTATAATAATATTCGTAAACATTTTAAAAAGTATACATTTTGAAATTAGAAATCAGGTACACTTAATTTGCAAAATTGGTCAAAAATTTCAGTTGTATTTCAAAGCTTTTTCCTTACAACTATGACTCGACCAAAACCAAAACATACAATTTTAAAATGATTCCAAATATTTACACAGATAATATGAACATTGGCCCACAGCTTTATGATAGTGTAAATAATCAATGTGTAGCAAGTGATATGTAGTACATTTACAATTAGGTGACGTTATTTATAAATGAATTTCCGTACCTCTGTCCGTAATAGAAACTTTCATACAACACCCTCCGTTACATTTTGCTAGATATCTGGATTGAGGCCGTTGTGCGTCAAAAGGATCACCACAAAATCTGTCATAAGAAGTATCGCATACGAAACAGTTCAATTCGTACTGACCTGTGTACATAATATCAAGGTTACGATAAATGATAAATAAATGATAAATATTAAATTACAGTGCATAAGGATTATTATTATTTCATTTAGAAATTGTAAGACATTTCGATTTTTCTTACGTGGGCAACTGTCAGCTAGGTCCCAAGCACTTGCATTTAAAATTAATACTTGAAACGCTACAGAAAAAAAGTATTATTATTTTCCTAATGCCTTATGCCTGCAGAATATTATAATCACGGTGAATGAAAGGGGTAATGTGGACAAAACGTGAAATGCGTCTCACTTGCAGCTAAGAGAAGTACTGTGGCCGTTAGTCTATCCATTCCGTTTTCGGGTTCAGTTGTTTCTGATTCTGATGCTATTTAGAGCTGCAACCAGAAGATTGAACCTGAATATCTGTAATGGTCAATATTAATGTTATGACAAAGTGTCTAAAACTTTGCTACTATTAAAGATACATACATTACGACCAAATGGTAGCAAAATTATATTGTTGTTTTATGTATATTATGAAAAGGAAATTGCAGCATTAAATAAATGTCACTTGTTAGTACAGCACCTCAGATGCAACTAATTTCTGGCCAAATATTTTTATTAGTTTACAAATCACGGATATTTGTTGACTTTGTACTAATACGTCTTGACATTGGAAGAATTTTCAATGTTAAGAACTATGGAACTACTCGTACTTGGAGGTGAAATATAATCTGAATTTTATCAAAACAGGATTATAATTGGAGGGCGTGTGATTTCTGAGCGCTTATCTCTAAGTCTACCATACTTCAGATTTAGATATTCATTTAGAGGTTATTATGTTCCCAGGACCAAACTAAGAGGAAGTCCTGGAAAAATAATTTTTATTGACTAATAATCTTATCTAACAAAAATTTGATATTCTAACCAGTTTTTATTCATTATAAAACGATTCTAAACTTTAAAGTTAAAGTAAAGGGATGAGATTATCGTAACAGGAAATTAAAATTAATGAATTGAAGTAGAATCGAATTTATGTCTTAAGAAATTTAATTCATAAATGCCTTTAAATGATATTTTAATGGATGTCAAACTAAATATTCTTCAAGAAGCATAAGGAATGAATATTATAGGGATGAAGTAAAAGTACAAATGTACCTATTTGAATTATACGGGAGAAATTGAGAAAATAAGTGTATAATAAATATTTGTTAGTACCATTGTGAATCTGAAGAGAGTGAGCTGATTTTAAATATAAAAATAGTATTTTAAAAACGTACCTATGCAATTGTTTGTTTTATTTGCACTTGGGAGATTCCAGTGAAGTTCACTTGAAGAGAAATTAGCAATAATGCTTAGTAATGAAAAGAGCCACTACACAAGTTCTGCAAGACTGCAAACAGGTGTGAGAACGATGGTGTATGTCCGCACGTATCGTTTACGGCAAATATCATACATATCCACTCTCCCTTAACAATTAAATTACACACTACTCGATATCTTGACTGTATATAATTACAATATAAGATAGGTACAAGAAATACTTCTAGTGCCCACCAATGCATAAAAATCTTCCTGACAACGCATAATAGTATTATTGTTGCAGTAAAAAATGCCTGTCCCTAAGGCAAGTGAGAGTAAGGGAGGAGGGCAGGAGATTTCCGTCAACTGCGAAGTAAGCACAATTTTACTGCACGCATCCAAATACACACGCAACGTGAGGTAAATAACGTAGGTATGAAGATAAAGTAGGTGAGTAGGGATATGTGTATTCTTTTTGTATTTGCAATGCAACGTAACAAGGAACTAAATTCCTATGGGTCGTAGCAAAAGGGTCAAAATAAACGCTTTGTGCAAATAATGCAATAAAACTGAAAATACTATTAGGCAGAAATAAATCAGTCAGATACGGTGACTTTATTTTTTAATAATCAAGGTTACATATTATGGCTATGGACAAAATTTCTTATATGCGGAAAACTTTTATGGGCGACCAATTTTAACAGAATTCGAAACACTGATGTAATAGTGACCATCAAAGTTCTAGTAGCAGTGCATATAGGCAAAACCTATTATTATTTTTATTTGTAAGTCTAGTCCCAGGTGGAAGCATTCCCATAACCAGAGCATAAAACATTAGGTAGGTATTACAAGTTTTGCTGGTCGTATATCGAACATGTGCTTCAGTGAGTTGACTTCAACAACAGCCGTCAAACCCGTTCCACATGTACTTTGTATACAAGGATCCATATAATAGGGATTGTCTTTATGCTTTGTTGTGTGCAAATATGTATAAAGTTGTGCATAGTAACTATGTAGGTATGTTCTGAATTTTCATGCATTGAGATTTGACAAAAATGTAATTTCTGTTGTCCCTGTAAGTAACTACAGCTGTATAATAATAATAGCAAACACAAATATGGATAATAGTATGTATTATTTGCACATGCAGTTCTATATATCCTAAAAGTAAGTATAATTTATTCTTTGTCATGCTTTGTAAACATATATCACTAAACTATACCAAGTTTTCCAACTTAAATCCTCGGTTTCGCATGTTCGAATTAATCTGAACATCGATCTACCACTTAACTAAATCTTCCTTTGGGTATTTAAATTATCAGGTTATACTAATATAAGGCATGGTTTGGTTTGTGGTTCTTTCTCGTAGAATGGCAAAGCAGGCAAAGCTACGTCGCACAAAGTAATATTAAAAATTCAAAGCCTTACCTTGAAGTCCCAAAAACGCAAAAACGATAATTGATTTTAATATTTCAAATAAAATTTGTCTCAGGTTTTAGGTATGGCCGGTATATATAGTAAAATAGCTTCAGATACACAAAGTCATATAGAATTTTCCATCCACTCTTTAAATTCACATTTGCCTATGTTTTTTTATCCAAAACATGAATTCCGTTTCGTGCTTTGTACAAATTATTAAAGCACGTTAGAAATCCATGTACGAATTCATTTTGTCTCTTGATATTCCTACCGTAAATTCAGGATTATAATATTAATGTTAGAGAAATTAAAGCACCAATAAATGGGGCGAATGCTGTACCTGATAATGTCGTTTTATTAAAGCTTACCTCTAATACCACAAAATTTATAAATTGTGAGCAATCTATAAAAATTTTGTAAGCTCATTCAACACTTTTAAATTGAATTTCGGAGTTAATGGCATATGGTATATACATCCAGAAATTGCACCTTGACTAACTTTTACTCAGCTAATTCATTGCAATTCATTCAGTGGAATTTGGAAAATTAATTTTGATTTTACGGTAAATGTGGATATCCAACCTATTTTCATTTAATGGTTCACAGCACCCACCACTCCTCTCCATTTAGTAGCATATGGATATATATTCTCCAGGACGTGTGTTCATCACAGCGTGAATGTCCTTTGACAATATTTTAATATCTTTCATCTGTTAATTACCGTAACGAAATAATAAGGGGAAGATCATCCGGCGATCCGTCCAAATAATTGGTGACACTCGAGTCTTAAAAGGAAACGATGATACTGATGTGTACAAGTTATTTTTTATGTGCGTTATCCTCATTCGCCATAGCAAATATTCATACTATTTATAATTAAGAATGCTTTGTTCTTCTATTTTACTCAACGCTACCACCAACGCTGCCATACTCAGAAAATGAGTTTCCATACTATTCCCATAATATTCGCTCTTTAATGGGTATATGGGTAATATGGTATATGGGTATACACGATTTATGAGTATATCTATTTAAGTACTGCTATTATTGCTTAACCTTTTGTGTTACTTCGAAATATCATGGACATATATACGGATTTATACTTCTCAATTTTTCTTAACTAGAGAACTTAGCAATATTTGAATTAAACTTTTTTTCCATAATAGAAATACTATGAATATGTCGTGTTAGATCATTTTTAGCTTTTACCATAGTGTACCTATTTCTCGATTAGCTTTTACAATCAGATTGTTAATAGTTTTGACAATAGGACACAAATTATATGCAATGACAAACACATATCTAGAATGGCAGTGAGATAAATAGAATTTAAATACAGTTCCTTTTAAGAATCGTTTTATTAAGAATGGTTACAATATATGACTGCGTAAACAATTTCAGGAAGCAATTATGTTATATAACAGGTAATTATCGGGTATGATGAGTAAATAAATAATTACAATTGGAAAGGGTTCCCCGTGCTGCTTAATTGCATTGCCATCACACTGCAGGAAAAAACCGATGCAAACCGATGCAAAGGAAAAAACGTAAAAGAACAAACCAATGCAGTAATATTTTATTTGCATGCTAAACCAGAACGCACCTTTTGAACAGACTTAAATAACAAAAGTGTAAATCTACATTATACTATAAAACAATGATGTTATTGGAAAACATTTATTGCTAGCTATCGGATTTTAATCGATAATGGTAACAAAAACCTAAAATCGATGAGATGGAAATGCTATTAGCAAAGACACAACATAATTGGTCACTGACAAGTAAAACGCAAAGAGGTACAAATATTTAACGGCTCTCAATATTCCCATGCGAATTCCAAACGGTCTTAGGGATTTAATTTCTCTTTTTGTAACACGGTTTATAATAAATTGAGCCCTGGCATTTCGAATGTAGATAAAGGAGCGTTCGTATACAATAGATGATACAAATATTATCATAGTACCCGCGTAGACACAACAATAGCAGACAATTGGAAAAATTAAATAAACTACCAACGGAACACGACCGAAGAGTCGAATGGAGACAAAAAGTGTAAATGTAATGTACAATCCATATTCAGATATGATGAAAGGAACAAAACCCCCCAGTAAACTTTTGTTGAAGTAGACATTTAAAATTTGAAGTCTTCTGAACAATCTTATAGTCTTGATTGTATTTTTCTTATCACTATCAGAAAAAGCAATTTCACGGTTAGTAATAATTATTAAAAAGAAAATCATCAGAAAGATTTGACTTGTTTTGATTAACTTAATCTATTTAAATACCTGAGAGTGTTTAGCCAGTAGGAGGCTGCTGTTGCATAAATTGGAAGTTGAACTAGAAGGAAATAAATGGAAAATAGCATCGCAATCTTGGAATATATTTCTAAAATAAGAAAACCTATAACTGTTGATGTCGTTAAATATGAAGGCGGTATTAAAGATGTCGGGAAAATCTTTCCTGAACGAAAAGACACGAGGAACATCAGGAAACAAATCATATTCAAAGATATGAAATTCATTACAAACTGGAGAAATATGAGTTCCAAAACTTTTGATGCATTCCACTTTGAGGTTTTCTTAGTGCCCATCTTATCTGGAAAAG
The DNA here is from genome assembly GCA_020352615.2 of Yoshiicerus persimilis. Classification (NCBI taxonomy): domain Eukaryota; kingdom Metazoa; phylum Arthropoda; class Collembola; order Entomobryomorpha; family Tomoceridae; genus Yoshiicerus; species Yoshiicerus persimilis. The sequence goes on from CM036940.2 coordinate 59,255,816, forward strand.
TGTTAAACACATTATTAGTTCATTTTCTCTTTAAGCCGGAAAAAGAATTTTCAAAATGTTCGATTTATTTTTTAAATCGGATAGTATTGTGAACTTACCCAGAATACCGTCTGTTATTTTCAGTTGTTCCATAAAGACTGAAATTTCCGTTTTTCGTTTGTACATGAGGTAATAAGAAACCGTTCCCCATAAATATCCCATCATGTAAATGAACAAGAGAGACAATTCAACATATTCCTTCGATCCACTTTTAATTTCCAGCAAGAGACGAACAAACAAATAAATGAAATAGCAAAAAGTTTCAGCAGCAGAAATTCTCCATAGAATCGTCGTCAATAAGTTAGGTTCCACCAACAAAACATTCTTTTGGCGATCCCAAAGAAAAGGAGAAACTTTAAATGTATATCCCACATTCGTAAAGAGCGAAAAATAGCTGAACAATTTGTTTGACAGCATTTTAGAAGGTAGTTAGTAAAAAAGAATTGTTTTTATAAATCGTGACTTGATTGATTATATTGTACACTTGGTACAATAATTTGCATAGAAAACACCACAATTGTGGGAATTATAAAAACTGAAATTTTCTAAACTTAAAAACTGGAACCTAGTCCTACCTGAGAAATATTTTCAGATGTACATCAATGCCAAAAAGTAAAAACACCCTCAAATCGAAAAGGAATATTGTCGTAGGCTTTCGTCCATCCGTTACTCCTAAACAGCAACTAAAGTAATTAAACGGACTTGACAGTTTACTTTAATATATTAGGTGATATTTACCTTAAGTGTATATACTTATTATGTCCACTAGCACCCCCCTTCAACTATGAATATACGAATGAAGATAAACAATAAAGATAAGCTTGTACCTTCATTGTATGCAAAATATATCAAGATTTTCAAAATTTAATCATATACATTTATTTTAACAGCAGTATTTATCGTGCAGTCGATTTTCTTGGATTGACGGTGAATAGCATTTGCATTCGCATAAATGCAATTATTATTAAAACTAGACTATCTTTCGAGGTTCAATAGCTTGAAATAAGAATGATCCGCTAGTGAAAATCGACGTGAACTATCAAAGAAAAGTTATAGTTTTAATAATGGAAAATAAGGATTGGACCGCGACAAATAAAACCAGTTCTTCTTAGGAAAATTTAGAGACAACTATAACTAACTCAAATTATTCTGTACTTTTATCACTTTTGCAGGAAGTTTCCTTTGTTTACCTAATACATACAAATGTTTGTTTATAGGACGACTTATTTTAGAACATTGACAAAGATTATTAAAATGAGACTACCCGTCGGGGTTAAATAGCGATGAAATAGGAAAGATTCGTTAGCTAGTGGAAATCGGAGAGAATTACTTTTATCAGTTTTGTAGGAAGTTCCGTTTGTTTACCTAATACATACATTCGTTTGTTTATAAGGCAAAATAATTACAATGGCAATGACTCTTATTTTACAGCATTGACAAATATTATTAAAACTACACTTCACGTCGAGGTTTAATAGCTTATTGAAATAAGAAAGATTTGCTAGTGAAAATCAAAGAGTTACTTTTATCAGTTTTGCAGGAAGCTTCATTCTTTTGTTTACCTAACACACATTAGTTTATTTATGACAACATTTATTATATGACTACTTATTATTTTACAACTTTGACTAACATTGACTACCTGTCGAGATTTAATAGCTTGAAATCATGGTTTCGGTATTTCCCTCTTTCCACCCCAATAGTTTGGACACCTGGGAAAGTTGGGAAATTCGGGAAATTCAAGTTGTAATAAATAGGATTAGTAAGGAAAAATCCGAAATTACTTTTATCAGTTTTGTAGGAAGTTTATTTTGTTTACCTAATATACACATTAGTACTAATTACTATTAGACAGTATAGCAAGCAGCAGTAATAATTTACGCTTGTTTCATTTTATGCAATTTTTAATTTACAACGCCTTTACATAAAGTTATATAGGATTTTTGTTCCCAACAATAAAGTTTCAAGTTTGCTAGAAGTAATCAGAAGGAAAAGCAATTAACAGTGAAACGACATTATTAGAAGCGGACAAATAATACGAAAATAGGTACAAATATTTTATAGCTCTTAGAATTCCAAAACGAACTCCAAAAGGTCGCAGACTTTTAACTTCTCTCCGAAATAACTTTGTTTTCGGAAATATTGATTGAAGAATCTGAATGTAGGTTCGACTTTTTTCGTAGATTAAGGCAGCTTGGAAAATAATGAATGAGGCGAATATTGCACAGCATTCTACACTCATCGGGTACAAAAGATAAATTTTCCAATGCACACGACCGTATAGCCGAATCGACGCAAATATTGCAATTACCGTACATATTCCAAACATTGTGATCTTGAATGCTACATAGCCTCCACTCATGCTTTTATTGAAATATGCATTTAGAATGCTAAGTCTTCTATACTTTTGCATCATTTGTGCTGGATTCTTTTGCTTACTGCAAAAATAACAAAAATAATGATCAAACAAATGCTAAGCGGTAATTAAAAAGGAATGGTTATTTCAATCGGAATATTTATTCAATATTATTACCTGAAGACTTGAATCCAAAATGGTAGAACGGATATATAGATTAGAATGTAAGTCCCAATAAAAATCACAGCATAGAGCAATGCAAATTTGGATAGTATTTCGTATGGGATAAAAATAAGTGTGATATATTTGTTAAGGAAACAATAATTGGCATTAAACATCAGAACAGATATGGACATTTTACTTGGATAAGTTGCAAATAAAATTGCAGTAAAAATAAAACTTAGGGAAAATAGCTGCAGATTGTAAATAAGAACAATAAACTCCAGTAGCTTTGGCGGATTCCACTTTGAAACTTTTACTTTCATTTCCCCTAAAACAATTATTAATTTATCCATCAACATTTTAGTATAAACATCAATTAACCAAAATTAGCTTTCAAATTATTTTATGAATTCGGTATAATTTTGATCAAACCACTTAGAATCCAATCGGTGGCTACAAGTTCCTGAAAAAAAGTCACAATTTCATCTTTTCGTGTGTACATGCAATAATAAGCTACACTTCCCCAGATATATCCTAGGTCATGAAAGAGTAAAAGAGACAATTCGGAGTACTGATCAGAACCGGTTTTAATTTCTGAAATTAAGCGTGCTGTCAAGTAGATCGAATAGAGACAGCAATTTAAACCCCAAAATTTCCAAGCAAAGCTCTGTTTCGTTTGTCGCACTAAAAGCGACTGCGATTTTCCATCCCATGAAAATGGAGAAACTGCGGAAACTGCTCCAATGTTGGTGTACAAACCAAAATATTTTAGTGTTCTATTAGTTATCATATTTGCAAGCAAAACATGGAAACCTGTTTAAGTTAGCGTCGTCTTCTGAGTGAAAAGAATCATGCAAGCCTACAAGATCAAAAGTATACGCAGTATTATAACTGCGTAGTATTTCAACTCATTACAGAAGTCCTCACCCTGTTATTAGCACTGCACTATTTGCATGTATTCCATGGACCGCTTCAGGGTATCGATATCGATTGTTCAAAGTTAATTTCATGACTTAAATTGTTAGTTATTACTGTTAAATATGACACGGTGAACACTATTCTCTAACAGAGAACCTTGAAATTCTAAACCTGCTTTACGTTAAGATGCAAATGCTACATAATCCTCAATTTTGTTTGTAATTTATGAAAAATTATATTAATGATTGGTGCAGTTTGTAACAACTAATATATATTTATGTGCAATACAGATAGTTAAAAGAGTGTAATTAAAATGGTATCTGATAGTTAAATATTGTTAATTATTAAAGAAATTGGTTTGTATTGAATATCAGTGTCAAAAACAAGGACGTATTTAAAGGGGAGCCCGGGGGCACATACCCCCTAAATCTCAGAAAAAGAGGATTTTTTTCATTCATTCAAGAATACAGGGAAAATTACTTGATATCGAATTAACGTTGGTTTACGAGTTATTTTGGTAATTTTTTGCGTTTAGTCAATTATCTAATAAATACAATTACAAGTTTCAAATAATATAGTAGAGGATTACACGCAAGGTAACTGTGCGAAAATATATGACAATTTTAAGAAATCTTCCATTTGCATTAGTACGCAAGAAAGCACACAGTGTTCATGCTCTATGTGGAATCTATTGCTCCGACAAAGACTGATCTGATTATTTTTATTAGTAGTAGTAGTGGTAGTATTAGCATTAACATAGTAGGTTGGATCATATTTCATTTATATGGATCAAGCATTTTTTATGTTTTAAATGCGCACAGAAAATGTTTAAACAAAATTACAAGGGTGTCCAAAAAAGGTATTAACAAGTATTTATTAGTATCTGTTTATTGATCTTTAAGTTTGCGTCAAAAATGCATTAGTAAAATGAACAGAATTTCTTATTATCATTATAGGCCATTAACACTGATGACTTTTCTGGACTGGATTATGAAAGCATTAGTGTCTTAAAACAGAAATTGGAAATGCATTAAAGACGCTTTAATACATGGCAAAATACATGGAATGCGCACATTTAGAAACCAATGGGTTCTATCGCTAATGGGGATGTACATCCCTTGGAAATATATTTCGGAGATTTCATGTAAGCCGCAATTTCGGGAATAGCTTCAAATCGCTTCTTGTACTCCGCCAGGTTTGGGTAAGGGTTCAAGTAATCAGCATCATATGCAGTGTAGAAGTACAAAAGTTCGTAGAAGTAAAAGTCGACGTACGTTGGCTAAAAAGTAATTGGAATAATAAATAGTTGCAAGTCGAATAAATGTTCTTCACTATTGCATTTAAATGCGGTAACACATGCAATGCTTACCTTATCTCCAATGAGAAACTTTTTAGCACCAAGAAATTTAGATAGGGCTTCGAATTTCAGTGGTGCTTGAGTCTTAAAGTTTTCTTTCTCCCTATCCTGTACATTAACAAATCAAGATTATATATAGATATTTACTAAAATTTAAAGGTTTGTATTTATATAAGTGCACTTAAAAAAACGGTTTATCTCAAGAAAAATAATCGCTTTACCTCACATAAATACATTTAGCTAAGAAATACTTATTTAGTCTCAAGTATCACTACTCCGAACTGATAAAATACCTTTGTCTCAAGGTTTAATGCAATTTGCTAGTGTTTTAGTACACTTAGCTCAAGTATAGTGAGGATTTTGTACTCTACTTGAGGTAAATATACTAAAACATTTAGAAAATTGTATTAAGACGTGAGGCAAAGGTAATATTATCAATTATCATTTCGGAGCAATGATACTTGAGACTGGATAAATATTTATTATCTAAATGTATTTATATGAGGTAAGTTAGGTAACGTGATTATTTTTATTGAGGTAAGCCGATTATTCTTGAGGTGCGTTTAATTTTTCCCCAAATTTAAATAACCGAAGATTTTAAAGTTATTTTACATGCCATATATTCATAATTTAAATTATATTTTTATTTTAAATTCAAAATTATTTATTGCAGTACCCCGTTAATGTAGGCGACAAGCGCAAGCAAAGGCCAAGTGTCATAAATAATATTCTCGATCATATCCATCTGTCTTGTTGATGCTGGGTCAGTCGGAAGCACACCTTTCTCCGCACCCTTTTCTCTAGCCAAATGTCTAAGAATCGCTTTCATTTCCGTTAAACGGACGTCGCCTTCAATCCAGTAAGGAACCTGTACAAAATGTCATCCAGGCACTTCAATTATTTTTTAATATTATGGGTAAATAACAAACAGTTAAAATAATAATCCTGTGATGTAATTAATTTATTATATAATCGAATATTTTTATCACAAATCCTTATTATAGTTTCAGAATAACTGGCAACTTACATTTGGGAAATCTAACCCAAGATTGAATTTGTCTGCCAACCAATCCGCCCTTTCCTTAAAGTCGGAGTAGGACTTTTCTTCATAATCCACTCCCAAGTAAGCCAACAGGAACCTAATTGGCTGGCCGATCTGTAGAACAATAAAATTAAGATCATTTTGCATAAGTGACGAATGCTACCTGCAATCCTTAATTTGTGAACCTAACTTCAGGATTATATAAACCTTCAGTTAGCAAATGCTGCTAAAACATAAATACTAGTTAATTACTAAAACTAAATTCATTATTTTTTGGCTCTTTTATTATTTTGGTTTCATTGTCTGTTTTGTTTCATTGTAAGAAATCATAGTATGCTTAAACTTACCCCACGAACACCCCAGTATCCCAAAATTGGTTTGGACATTTTGCAAAAGCGAAAATTAAGAAATAGGGTTTCCTGAAATGAGCTCTTCCTGGATTGGAACCAACTTCAGCGAAAGCTGCTACTAAAGTAGTTTGATGTCGACAAATAAATTCATTAAGTCTGTGTTGGACAGTCTGGACGGAAAATGAGAATGCATGTTTGTGGATAACGAATCTCAAGGTCAATGTCAATGTCAAAATCAATTGTACAGTGAAGTATCCTTGAAACTATGATTGTTATATCATAAATCATTAGAGCCGACCGAATATTGTAGGCACCCAAGTATAATAAGCTGCCCAATATAAGACTTTCTCAATATATCATGTAAAGGATACATAGTTAAATATAGGATGCAGAATGGGAGGCAATAGGCATTACTGATTGCTGATTGTATGAGTGGTTGCATAATATAATCATCTTCCTGACCATCCACTCAAGTTTTTGTATTACTGTGTATGCTGAGCTCGTTAAAGTTTCATTACATAATGCGTTATGACACAAACCAAAATAGTGCTATATCGGTGTAAATTATTTTATTTTTATAGAATAACACACAATCTTAGAAAATATTGGATTACAACAAAAAATATCACAAGAGGACTATATTTAATGATGTAATTGTGCATTAAGTAAAGCCATTTGTATGTAATGTAGGAAATGCTAATTAAGGTAACATTTACAATTTAATGGGGATATTTTCTTAACTTTTTGTACTTTAGGCTAGACAATTTACCTGCCTTAGTCATTTTTATAAGGCAATGACAAATGAAAACTAAAATGCGTGAGTTGGGAATGCTATTAGTAGCGACACAACATAATTGGTCACTGACAAATAAAAATCGAAAATATACATGTATTTAACCGCTTTTAATACCCCAACTCGAACCCCAAAAGGTCTTAATGCTCTAATTTCCTTTTTTACAGTAGAATTCATTTCAAATTGACCTTTAGCATTTTTAATGTATTGCAAGGAACGCTCATATACTGTTGCTGATGCAAATATTATCAAAGTTGCTGCATCAGTGCAACTAACGCAGAGGATGGGGAAAATTAAATAAACCAACAGTGGAATGCGGCTGAAAAGTCGAATCGAGGCAAATAATGTAAATGCAACAAACATTCCATAAGCTGCGAAAATGAAAGGTACGTAAACCGCAACAAAACTTTTGTTGAAGTAGACATTTAAAATATGAAGTCTTCTGAATAATCTTATAGTCTTGATCGAATTTTCCATATCACTAGGAAGAAACATAGAGTTAATATTAATTATGCAATATTGCTTTCCTTTTTTGATAAAGTTGATTTTAGTATTATCAAACTGAAAATAAAGAAATTTTGGGGAATTTTAGGCGTAAATATTCGAAAAATTGATCTAAGACCGAATTGTTCCACAAATTTCATAGAATTCAATTATTCTATATCAAATTGTTTAATATTACTAAAAACATTTTAACCAAAAATCTCTTGTAAATAGATTATATGGGATTAAAAATTAAAATTTATACCTGAGATTGTTTACCCAGTAGGAAATTGCTGTTCCATAGATTTGAACTTGAAATAGAACGAAAAAAATGGAAAATAACATTGACATCTTGGAATGAATTTCAAAAATAACAAAAACGACAAAAGCTGAAGTAGTTAAGTATGCAGGTGGTAATAAGGATATTGGAAAATTCTTTGCGGAACGAAAAGATACGAGGAAGAGAAGGAAACAAATAATGTTCAAAGCTATGAATTGCAAAATAAATAAAAGAATTATGAATTCCAGAACTTTTGATGCGTTCCACTTCGAGGATTTTTTGGAACCCACTTCATCTGCAAATGTTTTAACATCGTCTGTAATTTATGCACTTTTATTTCATCTTACTTTATTAATTGGTTTATTTTTTACCTAATTTTCTGGATTATATTCCAGAATCTAAACTACTTTTATATGAATTAGGTTAACATGATTCACCTACCTAATAAAAGAGCATCGGTTATTTTTAGTTGTTCAAAGTAGACTGAGATTTCCGTTTTTCGTTTCGACATATCGTAATAAGAAAGTGTTCCCCATAAATAGCCCAAGAGAGAAATGAACAAGAGAGACATTTGCACATATTCCTCCGATCCACTTTTAACTTCCAGCAGCAGTCGAACAATTAAAAATACCAAATAGCAAAATGTTTCGACGGCAGAAATTCTCCAAAGAATCTTCGTCAGTAAGTTAGGCTCCACTAATAAAACCTTTCTCCGGTTATTCCAGCGAAAGGGACAAACTTTAAATAAATATCCAATGTTCGTAAACAAGGAAAAATAAGTGAACATTTTGTTTGTTAGCATTTTAGAAGACAGTTAGCAAATTATAATTGCCTGTTGTGACCACAATTAAGTTGGTTATATTTATTTGGACTGTGTCAAAAATATCATCAGGTCAGTTCGTTTGCATAAAAAATGTAGAAGTATTCAACTTTTAAGCAGAAAAACCTTTAACCGTAATACAATTACAAAAAATTATTTTCTTCGTATTTCTGTAATTCCTAAACGTTTTGCTGTTGCCCCTTTGAGTGATATTCCACCACAGTTAAAATTGGACTATTCTATGTGGTGTATGTGTAACCAAATGCTCCTACAACAATTTGATTTACAAGCAAACCCTGTATTTATCAATTTCCCTAAAATCAAGTTCCCGTCTAAATTAATTATTCTTAAAACTTTAGCCAAGAAAATCAATCAGCCGTATACCAAAACGGCTGTCAAAGAATACGCTAATTAAAGGTACCAATATCACCTCAACCCAAAAACGAATTTCAATCTATCTCCTATCTCATTAGCCATCCAATCCATTCCCATGCAGCTTAAATTAACAGAGGTTCCTCTATTTTAAATTATATTGACTATTCCTAAAGAGTCTCAAATCACTGGGTGACTCACTGACATGTAATCATAAAGCTCTTCCAATGCCTATGAGAATACTTTCCGATGAGTATCAACTGTCAGCTTGAAAATATTTATTTTCTAATGAAATCAGAAATAAATACTTCTGCAGACGCTGACTGTCACACTGACAGTTATCCGAAGCCATCCATTACCCCCATAAGGTTTTAAGACGAAAAACGATTTAAATAGCTATGTTGTAAGTGACATGTAGCTCAAGGGGAGTGTGTAATTGTCAATTGTTCTGTCCAGCGTCCTCTCCTTTACCTACTCACAAGTTCAGGTAAGAAATGCTAAATAAATACAACCTCATTACACGATTGTTTACTCCCTCAGTGTAGGCAGCTTTTGGCAGCTACCTAAGACCTAAACCATGACTGACTTTTACGTTGAATTTAAATGCGCATTAATGAAGGTTTGCAAAATGTCATTTTGGCCAAAATATTACATAAATAAGAAGGTATGTAAAAATAATGGGTCATGATAATTTTCAACCTCACTAAAGCCTCCACTTATAACTATAATCTAGTTTCCATGATTTAATTATCGCATGCCCATAAATAAAAGAATAATATTTTCAATTAAAAACATTGCAAAAAATTGATCGATAATTTAAAATATTTATGTAGGAAACTTATTTTTCGGTACTGTGTGCCAAATTAATTAATGATAATAAGAAAGCTGACATAAATCACGAAGACTGTTTTTCGTCGATTTTTTATTACTACTGGTTAATTACATTATGGTTTCTTGGCTATGATTTCACGATTTAATTATCTGCTACGTCTCATTTAGCACTTCGTTTAACCTAATATCAATATCTTTTACACGCAAATTTAGGTAAGGTACTTACTTTAAGTAAATGAATGTGAACAATGTGTGTTTGATATACCATGATAAGAACACTTTCCTAGAAAACATTAATGTCACTAATAGGACTCTTAAGAAATCATTTTGACTAGATTTAAATAATCTCATAGTATTTTTGAGTTTACGACACTATAATATTATAGCATTCTTGGGAGTTTAATCTCAAAGTAAATATTCTAAAAAGTAACAAGAGTCTCCGAAAGACTGCTCCTCAATTGTAATGCATGTACAGTGTTATATAATAGGGAAATATATGTATTTCTATTATGCTACTGAAATAAAGTAAATCCAATTGCTATAATAATGTTTTCAATACTGATATATTTTTCATATATTGCTGACCGTTAACCTTGGGTAATAATTCCAAATACGTTAAATGTTTTAGGACAATAGGAATCCTTACAATCGTTGGTATTGTTATTAGTAACCAATGGCTGCTGTTGCAGATGCAAATGTACATCCTCGTTTAGTGCAGCTTGGAGATTTGATATAAGCTGCAATTTCAGGAATGGCTTCAAACCGTTTCTTATACTCGACGAGGTTTGGATAAGGGTTCAAGTAATTAGCGTCGTAAGCCGTAAAGAAGTACAAAATTTCGTAGAAAGTAAAATCCACGAAAGTTGGCTGAAAAGTAATTCGAATAAAGTCCATTATAATATTAAAAAATTCGTTAGCTTAGCTATATTATTATTTTCAAAATAGTTTTCATGGATACCTTATCTCCAATGAGGAACGATTTAGTCCCAAGGAATTCAGAAAGATCTTTGAATTTAAGTGGTGCTCGAGTCTTTAAGCCTTCTTTGTCCCCATCCTGAAAATAAAGCATTATGAAAACCATATTTACTAAAAATATCCATTTATTATTGTTTTTACATTATCATTGTATAGGTAAATAGAAAATATTTTCTACTCTTATACCGTGTTGTTGTATGCATAATTTGCAATCATAGTCCAAACGTCCATTATGACATTTTCAATCATGTCCACTTTTATTATTGCGGTTGGATCAGTTGGAAACAAGCCTTGTGCCCCTCCCTTTTCTCTAGCCAAATATCTAATGATAGCTTTCGTTTCTGTTATGCGGAGGTCGCCTTCTATCCAGTAGGGAAGCTATGCAAATTGGCATCATACTTCAGATTACAATTCTGTTTTAATTTAAGGTCACGAGAAAGCTCCAATTTAACATTGAAAAAGTTCCCGAATATCTTAAATAACATCACAATTAGATAAATAAATGCAAATGTAGTAATGTAGAGAATCTCCATTTCATTGGCTAGGAATTCCTGTGTGGAGTTTTTAATTTATCAACTGTGCTTTGAGTAAAAGGTAATTAAAAAAGACAGCAGTATGAATTAAATCGAAATACCTCAACCCTGGTTCAATTCCTACTCACGTCTTTTTTTAATGAGTGTGAATAATTAAACCAGGATAATGTTGCTTCGGTTCAATTCGTACTGCTGCCTTTTTTAACTCCTTTTCACTCAAAGCACAATTATTGATAAATTAAAAATTCAACACATGAATTCCTAGCCAATGAAACGGAGACTCTTCCTACATCATTTATTACATTTGCATTAATTTATTTAATTTTGAAGTTATTTAAAGATATAAATCGGGAACTTTTTCAATGTTAAAGTTGGGGATTTATCGTGTCCCTAAGCATGACTTAAAAACTTAATAAATAATTAAGCGCATGTATTTAAAAGTGGTTTTAAAAGTTATTATTACTACATATGTATTCGTAACTTACATTTGGGAACTCTAATCCCAGATTGAATTTGTCTGCCAGCCAATCTGCTTCCCTCTCCTCGGGGTACAACTTATCTTCATAGTCCACTCCGATGTAGGCCAACAAAAACCTAATTGGCTGACCGTACTGTAGAGAAATACAATTTAAATAAGTATTACAAAAGCTACTCTGACCGGCAGGCCGGACCCCCAAAACAGAAGTAATGAATTTACATGGCATAAAAAACTCTTATTAATAACAAAATTAACTATAATTATATTAAATGTTCATGGAATAGTGGTTATCATACTCACCCCACGAATATCCCAGTATCCCAAAATTGGTTTAGACATTTTTTCGGAAAGATTTTGACAAATTTCGGTCTGGCGAGATGTTGTTAATGTAATGAACCGTATTCCCCGCGGCGGCCCGTCTTCGCTTGCTATATACGGTTGTTTCGAAGGCTGTGATGTTGTTCTACCGAAACTGTCCCGGGATTTGTAGCCCAGCTTTTCCTACTAACAAAGGACACTAATAATAATTATTGTTCTTTATTTCTTGTTCATGTAAAACCAGAAAATTAGTATTCATTTGATTTGGCTGCCATACCTCAGTTTCACTATCAGAGGGATAAGCGCCTACCTAATCTTATACTTATCTTGCTTTTATAATTATTTACAAAGGCATTTTATTATTCGCATATGTATAAACTGCATTGTACATTGTACATACGAAATTGTCCTTGAGGAAGTTTTATCGCTCACAGAGTGCACAGTCCATTAGTTTTCAGCAACGGGAACCGGCAGCGGCAGCTGATCTCACATTCTCCTTTTCCAAAGCGCCAATCTCTAGAAGATATTCTATTGATATAATATTATTTGTCTTCTTTGTTCTCTATGCCACACTAGCCACACTAGATAACAACATAAGGTAATTAATAATGCTTTTTTATTTTCTATTATTACTCTAATTCATTTATTAAAATGGAAAGATTAATTTGTGGTTATGTATCGTATTTTAGATTATCAGGAATTTCTTGGTGAGGACTTTTGGAAAATCTAGGAAGCATTAAATAACAATATCCATATACAGTACGTGGATTATATTATTACCTAATTACCTACTCTTATTACCTTCACAATCGTTTTCATTCAAGCTATACAAATCCGTCACCCTTTCATCTAATTATTTTCTAATATACAAATAATTTACACAGATTCGCTGCGATTGAGAGCATCATCATGCCCCTTCACTATACAAAAAGCGGCGCATTGGACATGCGTTACAGTTCTTCGAAAGCAGCAGTGGCATCAGGCTATTCCGGTTCATCTGGGTATTCAGGATCAAGTAGTGGATATTCTAGTGGAAGTTCAAGTTCCTTCTCTCCGAGTTATTCTTCAGGAAACTCCAGTAATCTACATTGCAAGAAGGATGGTACACTTGATATGCGATATTCTTCTTCGAAAGCAGCTGCTGCACCAAGCTCTAGTGACACCAGCAATTTTTCTGCAAGTTCACCAAGCAACTTGCATTACAAGAAAGACGGAACCTTGGACATGAGGTTTACTTCTTCGCAGCAGGTTGCTTCACAACCTGGAAACATGGAAGACTTAAATAGAAATTTTGGAGGGATGTCACTACACCATAAGAAAGATGGCACATTGGACATGAGATACAATTCTTCGAAGGTAGCTGCAGCTGGCGGATTTAGTAAGCATTCCCAAACGAAAGGAATTCCAAGTCATGTTCCGGTAACTACAAAAGGGTTGCCCGACATGAGAACAACTGCTGCAAAACAATGGGTCAATGAGCAAGCTCAAAGCTCCCACGGTGACGTTGCTCATCTTCCACCATGGATTCCTCGAACTAAGGACGGAAGCGTTGATTTCTCTAAAGCTGTGACCAATGAATATTTTAAATGCAATGGTTACCAGTCCCTTAAGGATTCCAAATTGTACGATCCATGTCATCGTCAAAATTACTACGAGGATAAACTCAATCAGGAAGAATTATTTAAGCAATTGGTAAACGAAGTCAGAAAATGTGTCATCCCGATTAAGAAAAATCCAATGTTGAGAAACACCAGTGAAATCAAGACTCAGTTATGTCTTTCACAGGATTCTTCAGAAGACTTTAGTCGTAGCAGTTTGCAAATGTTACAGAATACAATTCCTCTTTTAACAGAAAAGGATTTGGTGATGACTTCTGAAGAATTGGGCAGAGGCGCTTTCGGGGTGGTGACCAAAGGCACTTACAAAGGCTTAGAAGTTGCAGTAAAAAGATTGCATTTGCAAAAGCTGTCGAGAAAAGAGAAGGATTCATTCATAAAAGAAATAAAAATTTTGGCAAGTTTGGGAGCTCATCCTAATCTTGTGGCTTTACACGGTTACATGCTGGATCCACTCACTATGGTTTTGGAATTTGCTCATTTGGGAAGTCTCAGCTATTTATTACATTACAACGATGATAGTGAGGTTGAAGCCAAGATGACCGACGGTCGCATGAAGAAAAACATTGCAGTAGGAATCGTCAGTGGAATGCAGCAGATTCACGCAGTCAATATTGTTCATGGAGATTTGAAACCACAGAATATTCTAATTTCAAAAGATTATCAGCCAAAAATTACGGATTTTGGTTTGGCCACCTTGAGGGGGAAAACTTCTTCTTCAGTCGCGTCAACTGTAACTGCTGATGGGGATAATGTAGTTGGGGGAACAGCTGGATACATGGCACCGGAATTACTGAATAGCTCGTCCCCTCCCCAACTCTCTAGTGACGTCTATTCCTTCGGAATTGTATTGAATGAAATTATTCAAGAAGAAGAACCTTACTCGGACCAATTTAAAAATTTCCTTGGTAGAGGACCATTTGCAGCAGCCAATTATGCCAAATTGGGAAATCGTCCGAAAATTCACTCTAGGACACCTCCTGGTCTTCGAAAACTTATTGCGAATTGCTGGAATGCACAGGTCAAAATCCGACCCACTTTTGAAGACATTTCCCGAGAAATAGAGACGCTCAACTTTCCAAATTCCTTCTAAAACTCTTAATAACCAAAACCATGGTAAGATATACAGACTATCAATGCAAAATAAAATTAAAAATCATGTAGATTTCCTAATGTTAATGTTTTCCTTTATATTTAGGTAATCTGACAATCAGACTCTACTATTGGCATCGTACTTCCTTAGTCTTTGTTCTGAATGAAGCTTCCTAATAAAATTATGCTGCGTGTAGGTATACCCCATTTAAATTCAATAGTTCCAAAATTCTTTAGATTTGGTTCACTTGTGATTATAACTATATACATTAATGTAGCGAAATTAATTTCAGATTCCTTAGATAGTTTTCTATTCACGTCGTAGAAATTTAGTTAACGTATTCAAGATAGTTGTGTTCCTTTTCGACATACAAGTTGTAGCATATATTATGAAGTACTTTTTAAAAATTTAGACATTAAGTTAGCATTCCATCTCGACCAATGGCTTATAGAACGGCCTTGATTTTCATTTCGTAGTATTTAGTATTAGTTTGTGTCACGATTGGCTGAAATTAAAAAATTCTACAAAATGTATACTAAAATTTATATCGACCATGCTATTGTACTTAATTAATCTGTATAATAAAATTCTGCCGTGTGTGTACTTGCCAAACTCCTGTGGTTCCATTCTAACTTTGAAGAATTGCATGAATGCAAAAAGAAAAGCACCCGACAAATGAAAACACTCTAGTGCGAATAAAAATTCATGCACAACAGTTTCACAGTTCCACATAATAGTTTTGTACATTGATAAATTTTAGGAGTTTTGAATGAAGTTTTTGGATCTACAGTAAAGTTATTGAAAATGTTTATCGTGCATTACTCGTAATATGTCCAAACTCATAAAACATAAAGCATTTCCATTTGAAAGTATATCCATTTAAGAAAGACGAAAATTAATTTGTTCTACTTATGCAGAGAAAGCAGAAAATTATTTAGTATTTTTGTTAGCATAGCACATATTATCATTCATTGTTTACATAGAAATCATGCATACCCTGTTTATGCTTGTCAGTCAAAACTTGGCACGTTAATAACATTTAGATATCAGAATTATGAAAAATTTTCGAATTATAGACATAATTAAATATTCTAGTTTCTAATAAATCTTGTATTTTTTAGAATTATTATATTTTATTCCTTTTTGAAAAGCAATATCATAATCAGCCTGTTCTTATGCCTATTATTTTAAGCTAACTTATATTATCAATATCCAATTGGTGCTATGGCAGTTGGAAGAGTACATCCCTTGAAAACATTTAATTTGACATGAGGTGCAATTTCAGGAATTGCTTCAAACCGCTTCTTGTATTCCACAAGGTTTGGGTAAGGCTTCAAGTATTCGGCATCATATGCAGTGTAATAGTACAATAACAATTCGTAGCAGAGGAAGTCTACGTACGTTGGCTGAAATAATTGAATAACAGATATTGTAAAATAAATCAAACATTAGTTTCGTTATCTTAAGCCATTTAAAAATTGTACTTATTGTGCTCACCTTGTCTCCAATGAGAAACTGTTTAGTGCCGAGAAACTTCGAGAGAACTTGGAACTTCAATGGTGCTTGAGTCTTTAAGTTTTCTATATGCATGTCCTACACATCAACAATTAAAAACAATGTTTACTAGTATACTAATATCTGAATATTCATAAACCATATATAGGTATAAACAACATTTTGATTATTAGGTTAGACGTATTTAGAATACTTTAATATAGTACCGTGTTTATGTAGGCAACATGTGAAAGAAAAAACCGTGCGTCAAATATGACATTTTCGACCATATCCATTTGTATTGTTGAGGTTGGGTCAGTTGGAAACAAGCCTTTAGCTGCACCTTTTTCTCTGGCCAAATATCTAAGAATCGCTTTCAATTCTGTCATACGGACGTCACCTTCTATCCAGTAGGGAAGCTACACAAATTGTCAGCAAACATTTTAATATTATAATTTGGCTTCAATTTCGAAGCATACTTATTCTGTAATGTAGTACTGTATTCACTACAACGCTTAATTGGCTAATAAATTAATGAGCAAAATGTATCACAATTATAATTTCCTATATTTACTTGCAAAAACTTACATTTGGGAAATCTAACCCAAGGTTGTATTTGTCTGCCAACCAATCCGCACTGTCTTTGCCCTCTATGCAGTCGTGGTACAGCTTATTTTCATAATCTACTCCAATGTAGGCCAACATAAACCTAATTGGTTGTGCATACTGCAAAACAGCATAATTTATACAATAATGTCGGTATTCTCCTGATTGTTAGATTGTCTACGCAATAACTAGACGCATTATTAAAGTAGGAAACAAGCTATTAAAATTAGTGTTTTCTTTCCTTCATTGATTGTTGATTTACTTTTGCATTACTTAATTATTTGTACAAATACGTACTTACCCCACGAATATTCCAGTATCCCAAAATTGGCTTAGACATTACGAAGGAAAACTTAAAGTCTGGACCTGGAAGTGAGATTGAATTGCTGCAAACTTTAGCGAGCGCACTGATTTAACTCACTAGCTGAGTCTCCAACAAATATCTGCACATGGCAATATATGGAAATATATTATACGTATAGGAATATATTAGGTCGTTGGCCAGGAAAGCTTCATGCTGGTGATACCAGAATTCAAGGTCAGAGTCAAAGTCAAGTTGTACATGTAGTGCCGTATCCTTGAGATTATTATTTCATTTATTTATTTTTATCAACAACACACTAATGTTAAGCTGCGAACCTACTATATGTGTCTCTGTTGTGTTATTTTTTGCAAATAGTCAACATACTGTCCTAGGTAGAAGTATGATGCAGCAAGGACATGCAGCTGCTTAAGTCAACCGTCGAAACGGGTTACCGGCACTCGTCAGCATTTTTTGCTAGATTTGGAACCGATTATTACATTATGGTTTCATTGCTTATGATTTCACGATTTTAATTATTATGTGATTCTGACAGGTGATAGAACTACCTATGTCACATTTTTTTATACGCAAAACATTGGACTCTTAAGAGATCATTTTGATTAGACTTAAGAACATAATCTCAAAGCGTCATTGATAGTTTATTACGACTCTGTAATATTCATGGCAAGTTTGGGAGTTTAATCACAATGAAAATTCACTGAAAAGTAATAAGAGCTCCGCAAAAACCGCAAAAAACAATTCGCAACTGTAATGCAATAACAGGGTGATAGAATTGCCAAATATATGTAATTATATGCTACTGAAAAAAATTAAACAAAATTGCTCTTTTTATTTCGGCCTCGAATACTGAGATCACTTTCATTACTGCTGACCCAGTTTTCTTAAGGTAGAAATTCAAAATATATTAAATGTTCTAAGACAATAGGAATCCTTACTTTCCTTACAATCCTTAGTATTGTTCTTAGTAACCAATGGGCGCTTCTGCAGATGCAAATGTGCATCCTCGTTTTGTGAAGCTTGGAGATTTGATGTATGCTACAATTTCGGGAATAGCTTCAAATCGTTTTTTGTACTCGACGAGGTTTGGATAAGGGTTCAAGTAATTAGCGTCGTAAGCCGCAAAGAAATACAAAAGTTCGTAGAACATAAAGTCTACGAAAGTTGGCTGAAAAGTAATTCAAATAAAATCTCTTATATTCAAAAATTCATTAGCTTAGCTGTATACTATTATTTTAAAATAAGTTTTCACGGATACCTTATCTCCATTGAGAAACTTTTTAGTCCCAAGGTATTTAGATAAGTCTTTGAATTTTGGTGGTGCTCGCGTCTTTAAGCCTTCTTTCTCCCAATCCTGTAAGTAAAACATTATTTACCAAAAATGTGCAAATATTATTTGTTTTAGATATACATTTTACTTTTTCATTGTAATATATTTGAAAGTTTAATATTTTCTAATGCAGCTATACCGTGTTGACGTAGGCATATTCTGAAATCATAGTCCAAACATCCATTATGACATTTTCAATCATGTCCACTTTTATTATTGCGGTTGGATCAGTTGGAAACAAGCCTTGTGCCCCTCCCTTTTCTCTAGCCAAATATCTAATGATAGCTTTCGTTTCTGTTATGCGGAGGTCGCCTTCTATCCAGTAAGGAAGCTATGCAAATTGGCATAATACTTCAGATTACAATTCTCGCTTAATTTAAGTTCACGAGAAAGCTCCAATTTAACATTGAAAAATTTCCCTGTATCTTAAATAACATCACAATTATATAAATAAATGCAAATGTAATAATGTAGAGAATCTCCATTTTATTGGCTAGGAATTCCTGTGGTGAATTTTTAATTTATCAATTGTGCATGAGTAAAACCAAGAGTAAAACGTAGTTAAAAAAAGGCAGCAGTATGAATTAAACCGAAACACCCCAACCCTGGTCCTGGTTCAAATCCCACTTTCGTCTTTTTTTAATGAGAGAGTGGGAATTGAGCCGGGGTTGGGGTATTTCGGTTCAATTCATACTGCTGTCTTTTTAAAACTATTTTTTACTCAAAGCACAATTGATAACTTAAAAATTCAACAGACGAATTCCTAGCCAATGAAACGGAGACTCTCCCTACATTATTTATTACATTTGCATTTAGTTATTTAATTTTGAAGTTTTTAAAGATATAAATCGGGAACTTTTTCAATGTTAAATTGGGGATTTATCGTGTCCATAGGCATGACTTAAAAACTTAATAAATAATTAAGCGTATTTATTTAAAAATGATTATTATTACTACATAATATGTATTCATAACTTACATTTGGGAACTCTAATCCCAGATTGAATTTGTCTGCCAACCAATCTGCTTCCCTCTCCTCGGGGTACAACTTATCTTCATAGTCCAGTCCAGTCCGATGTAGGCCAACAAAAACCTAATTGGCTGACCGTACTGTAGAGGAATACAATTTAAATAAGTATTACAAAAGCTACTCTGACCGGCAGGCCGGACCCCCAAAACAGAAGTAGTGAATTTACATGGCATAAAAACGGTCTTATTAATAATGAAATTAACTATAATTATATTAAATGTTCATGGAATAGTGGTTATCATACTTACCCCACGAATATCCCAGTATCCCAAAATTGGTTTAGACATTTTTCTGAAAGATTTTGACAAATATCGGCCTGGTGAGATGTTGTTAATGTAATGAACCGTATTCCCCGCGGCGGCCCGGCTTCGCTTGCTATATACGGTTGTTTCGAAGGCTGTGATGTTGTTCTACCGAAACTGTCCCGGGATTTGTAGCCCAGCTTTTCCTACTAACAAAGGACAATAATAATTATTATTGTTCTTTATTTCTTGTTCATGTAAAACCAGAAAATTAGTATTCATTTGATTTGCCTGCCGTACCTCAATTTCACTATCAGAGGGATAAGCGCCTACCTAATCTTATACTTATCTTGCTTTTATAATTATTTACAAAGGCATTTTATTATTCGCATATGTATAAACTGCATTGTACATTGTACATACGAAATTATCCTTGAGAAAGTTTTATCGCTCACAGAGTACACAGTCCATTAGTTTCCAGCAACGGGAACCGGCAGCGGCAGCTGATCTCACATTCTCCTTTTCCAAAGCGCCAATCTCTAGAAGATATTCTATTGATATAATATTATTTGTCTTTGTTCTCTATGCCACACTGACACACTAGATAACAACATAAGGTAATTAATAATGCTTTTTTATTTTGTATTATTACTCTAATTCATTTATTAAAAGGAAAAGATTAATTTGTGGTTATGTATCGTATTTTAGATTATCAGGAATTTCTTGGTGAGGACTTTTGGAAAATCTAGGAAGCATTAAATAACAATATCCATATATACAGTACGTGGATTATATTATTACCTAATTACCTACTCTTATTATTACCTTCACAATCGTTTCCATTCAAATTATACAAATACGTCACCCTTTCATCTAATTATTTTTTAATATACAAATAATTTACACAGATTCGCTGCGATTGAGAGCATCATCATGCCCCTTCACTATACAAAAAGCGGCGCATTGGACATGCGTTACAGTTCTTCGAAAGCAGCAGTGGCATCAGGCTATTCCGGTTCATCTGGGTATTCAGGATCAAGTAGTGGATATTCTAGTGGAAGTTCAAGTTCCTTCTCTCCGAGTTATTCTTCAGGAAACTCCAGTGGTAATCTACATTACAAGAAGGATGGTACACTTGATATGCGATATTCTTCTTCGAAAGCAGCTGCTGCACCAAGCTCTAGTTACACCAGCAATTTTTCTGCAAGTTCACCAAGCAACTTGCATTACAAGAAAGACGGAACCTTGGACATGAGGTTTACTTCTTCGCAGCAGGTTGCTTCACAACCTGGAAACATGGAAAACTTAAATAGAAATTTCGGAGGGATGTCACTACATCATAAGAAAGATGGTACATTGGATATGAGATACAATTCTTCCAAGGTAGCTGCAACTGGCGGATTTAGTAAGCATTCCCAAACGAAAGGAATTCCAAGTCATGTTCCGGTAACTACAAAAGGGTTGCCCGACATGAGAACAACTGCTGCCAAAAACTGGGTCAATGAACAAGCTCAAAGCTCCCACGGCGATGTTGCTCATCTTCCACCATGGATTCCTCGAACTAAGGACGGAAGCGTTGATTTCTCTAAAGCTGTGACCAATGAATATTTTAAATGCAATGGTTACCAGTCCCTTAAGGATTCCAAATTGTACGATCCATGTCATCGTCAAAATTACTACGAGGATAAACTCAATCAGGAAGAATTATTTAAGCAATTGGTAAACGAAGTCAGAAAATGTGTCATCCCGATTAAGAAAAATCCAATGTTGAGAAACACCAGTGAAATCAAGACTCAGTTATGTCTTTCACAGGATTCTTCAGAAGACTTTAGTCGTAGCAGTTTGCAAATGTTACAGAATACAATTCCTCTTTTAACAGAAAAGGATTTGGTGATGACTTCTGAAGAATTGGGCAGAGGCGCTTTCGGGGTGGTGACCAAAGGCACTTACAAAGGCTTAGAAGTTGCAGTAAAAAGATTGCATTTGCAAAAGCTGTCGAGAAAAGAGAAGGATTCATTCATAAAAGAAATAAAAATTTTGGCAAGTTTGGGAGCTCATCCTAATCTTGTGGCTTTACACGGTTACATGCTGGATCCACTCACTATGGTTTTGGAATTTGCTCATTTGGGAAGTCTCAGCTATTTATTACATTACAACGATGATAGTGAGGTTGAAGCCAAGATGACCGACGGTCGCATGAAGAAAAACATTGCAGTAGGAATCGTCAGTGGAATGCAGCAGATTCACGCAGTCAATATTGTTCATGGAGATTTGAAACCACAGAATATTCTAATTTCAAAAGATTATCAGCCAAAAATTACGGATTTTGGTTTGGCCACCTTGAGGGGGAAAACTTCTTCTTCAGTCGCGTCAACTGTAACTGCTGATGGGGATAATGTAGTTGGGGGAACAGCTGGATACATGGCACCGGAATTACTGAATAGCTCGTCCCCTCCCCAACTCTCTAGTGACGTCTATTCCTTCGGAATTGTATTGAATGAAATTATTCAAGAAGAAGAACCTTACTCGGACCAATTTAAAAATTTCCTTGGTAGAGGACCATTTGCAGCAGCCAATTATGCCAAATTGGGAAATCGTCCGAAAATTCACTCTAGGACACCTCCTGGTCTTCGAAAACTTATTGCGAATTGCTGGAATGCACAGGTCAAAATCCGACCCACTTTTGAAGACATTTCCCGAGAAATAGAGACGCTCAACTTTCCAAATTCCTTCTAAAACTCTTAATAACCAAAACCATGGTAAGATATACAGACTATCAATGCAAAATAAAATTAAAAATCATGTAGATTTCCTAATGTTAATGTTTTCCTTTATATTTAGGTAATCTGACAATCAGACTCTACTATTGGCATCGTACTTCCTTAGTCTTTGTTCTGAATGAAGCTTCCTAATAAAATTATGCTGCGTGTAGGTATACCCCATTTAAATTCAATAGTTCCAAAATTCTTTAGATTTGGTTCACTTGTGATTATAACTATATACATTAATGTAGCGAAATTAATTTCAGATTCCTTGGATAGTTTTCTATTCACGTCGTAGAAATTTAGTTAACGTATTCAAGATAGTTGTGTTCCTTTTCGACATACAAGTTGTAGCATATATTATGAAGTACTTTTTAAAAATTTAGACATTAAGTTAGCATTCCATCTCGACCAATGGCTTATAGAACGGCCTTGATTTTCATTTCGTAGTATTTAGTATTAGTTTGTGTCACGATTGGCTGAAATTAAAAAATTCTACAAAATGTATACTAAAATTTATATCGACCATGCTATTGTACTTAATTAATCTGTATAATAAAATTCTGCCGTGTGTGTACTTGCCAAACTCCTGTGGTTCCATTCTAACTTTGAAGAATTGCATGAATGCAAAAAGAAAAGCACCCGACAAATGAAAACACTCTAGTGCGAATAAAAATTCATGCACAACAGTTTCACAGTTCCACATAATAGTTTTGTACATTGATAAATTTTAGGAGTTTTGAATGAAGTTTTTGGATCTACAGTAAAGTTATTGAAAATGTTTATCGTGCATTACTCGTAATATGTCCAAACTCATAAAACATAAAGCATTTCCATTTGAAAGTATATCCATTTAAGAAAGACGAAAATTAATTTGTTCTACTTATGCAGAGAAAGCAGAAAATTATTTAGTATTTTTGTTAGCATAGCACATATTATCATTCATTGTTTACATAGAAATCATGCATACCCTGTTTATGCTTGTCAGTCAAAACTTGGCACGTTAATAACATTTAGATATCAGAATTATGAAAAATTTTCGAATTATAGACATAATTAAATATTCTAGTTTCTAATAAATCTTGTATTTTTTAGAATTATTATATTTTATTCCTTTTTGAAAAGCAATATCATAATCAGCCTGTTCTTATGCCTATTATTTTAAGCTAACTTATATTATCAATATCCAATTGGTGCTATGGCAGTTGGAAGAGTACATCCCTTGAAAACATTTAATTTGACATGAGGTGCAATTTCAGGAATTGCTTCAAACCGCTTCTTGTATTCCACAAGGTTTGGGTAAGGCTTCAAGTATTCGGCATCATATGCAGTGTAATAGTACAATAACAATTCGTAGCAGAGGAAGTCTACGTACGTTGGCTGAAATAATTGAATAACAGATATTGTAAAATAAATCAAACATTAGTTTCGTTATCTTAAGCCATTTAAAAATTGTACTTATTGTGCTCACCTTGTCTCCAATGAGAAACTGTTTAGTGCCGAGAAACTTCGAGAGAACTTGGAACTTCAATGGTGCTTGAGTCTTTAAGTTTTCTATATGCATGTCCTACACATCAACAATTAAAAACAATGTTTACTAGTATACTAATATCTGAATATTCATAAACCATATATAGGTATAAACAACATTTTGATTATTAGGTTAGACGTATTTAGAATACTTTAATATAGTACCGTGTTTATGTAGGCAACATGTGAAAGAAAAAACCGTGCGTCAAATATGACATTTTCGACCATATCCATTTGTATTGTTGAGGTTGGGTCAGTTGGAAACAAGCCTTTAGCTGCACCTTTTTCTCTGGCCAAATATCTAAGAATCGCTTTCAATTCTGTCATACGGACGTCACCTTCTATCCAGTAGGGAAGCTACACAAATTGTCAGCAAACATTTTAATATTATAATTTGGCTTCAATTTCGAAGCATACTTATTCTGTAATGTAGTACTGTATTCACTACAACGCTTAATTGGCTAATAAATTAATGAGCAAAATGTATCACAATTATAATTTCCTATATTTACTTGCAAAAACTTACATTTGGGAAATCTAACCCAAGGTTGTATTTGTCTGCCAACCAATCCGCACTGTCTTTGCCCTCTATGCAGTCGTGGTACAGCTTATTTTCATAATCTACTCCAATGTAGGCCAACATAAACCTAATTGGTTGTGCATACTGCAAAACAGCATAATTTATACAATAATGTCGGTATTCTCCTGATTGTTAGATTGTCTACGCAATAACTAGACGCATTATTAAAGTAGGAAACAAGCTATTAAAATTAGTGTTTTCTTTCCTTCATTGATTGTTGATTTACTTTTGCATTACTTAATTATTTGTACAAATACGTACTTACCCCACGAATATTCCAGTATCCCAAAATTGGCTTAGACATTACGAAGGAAAACTTAAAGTCTGGACCTGGAAGTGAGATTGAATTGCTGCAAACTTTAGCGAGCGCACTGATTTAACTCACTAGCTGAGTCTCCAACAAATATCTGCACATGGCAATATATGGAAATATATTATACGTATAGGAATATATTAGGTCGTTGGCCAGGAAAGCTTCATGCTGGTGATACCAGAATTCAAGGTCAGAGTCAAAGTCAAGTTGTACATGTAGTGCCGTATCCTTGAGATTATTATTTCATTTATTTATTTTTATCAACAACACACTAATGTTAAGCTGCGAACCTACTATATGTGTCTCTGTTGTGTTATTTTTTGCAAATAGTCAACATACTGTCCTAGGTAGAAGTATGATGCAGCAAGGACATGCAGCTGCTTAAGTCAACCGTCGAAACGGGTTACCGGCACTCGTCAGCATTTTTTGCTAGATTTGGAACCGATTATTACATTATGGTTTCATTGCTTATGATTTCACGATTTTAATTATTATGTGATTCTGACAGGTGATAGAACTACCTATGTCACATTTTTTTATACGCAAAACATTGGACTCTTAAGAGATCATTTTGATTAGACTTAAGAACATAATCTCAAAGCGTCATTGATAGTTTATTACGACTCTGTAATATTCATGGCAAGTTTGGGAGTTTAATCACAATGAAAATTCACTGAAAAGTAATAAGAGCTCCGCAAAAACCGCAAAAAACAATTCGCAACTGTAATGCAATAACAGGGTGATAGAATTGCCAAATATATGTAATTATATGCTACTGAAAAAAATTAAACAAAATTGCTCTTTTTATTTCGGCCTCGAATACTGAGATCACTTTCATTACTGCTGACCCAGTTTTCTTAAGGTAGAAATTCAAAATATATTAAATGTTCTAAGACAATAGGAATCCTTACTTTCCTTACAATCCTTAGTATTGTTCTTAGTAACCAATGGGCGCTTCTGCAGATGCAAATGTGCATCCTCGTTTTGTGAAGCTTGGAGATTTGATGTATGCTACAATTTCGGGAATAGCTTCAAATCGTTTTTTGTACTCGACGAGGTTTGGATAAGGGTTCAAGTAATTAGCGTCGTAAGCCGCAAAGAAATACAAAAGTTCGTAGAACATAAAGTCTACGAAAGTTGGCTGAAAAGTAATTCAAATAAAATCTCTTATATTCAAAAATTCATTAGCTTAGCTGTATACTATTATTTTAAAATAAGTTTTCACGGATACCTTATCTCCATTGAGAAACTTTTTAGTCCCAAGGTATTTAGATAAGTCTTTGAATTTTGGTGGTGCTCGCGTCTTTAAGCCTTCTTTCTCCCAATCCTGTAAGTAAAACATTATTTACCAAAAATGTGCAAATATTATTTGTTTTAGATATACATTTTACTTTTTCATTGTAATATATTTGAAAGTTTAATATTTTCTAATGCAGCTATACCGTGTTGACGTAGGCATATTCTGAAATCATAGTCCAAACATCCATTATGACATTTTCAATCATGTCCACTTTTATTATTGCAGTTGGATCAGTTGGAAACAAACTCTTTGCCTTTCCCTTTTCTCTGGCTAAATACCTAATGATAGCTTTCGTTTCCGTTATGCGGAGGTCGCCTTCTATCCAGTAGGGAAGCTATGCAAATTGTCATTATACTTCAGACCATAATTCTCTTTTGACTACCATGAATAATAAAATGAGTTTAATAAATAAAGCATTTTTAATTAAAAATGATTATTATTACTACATATTTATTCGTAATACTTACATTCGAGAACTCCAATCCCAGATTGTATTTGTCTGCCACAAACCAATCTGCTTCCCTCTCCTCGGGGTACAACTTATCTTCATAGTCTAGTCCAATGTAGGCCAACAAAAACCTAATTGGCTGCCCTAACAATACAATTTAAATACGTATTGCAAAAAATACCTTGAAAATAAATAGTGAATTTACATATTATATAAAAATTGATTGATTAATTAACTAAAGTAAACTTAAAAGTTCATAGAATAGTGGTTAAATGATAACGTGCTTACCCCACGAATATCCCAGTATCCCAAAATTGGTTTAGACATTTTTTAGGAATGATTTTGACAAATTTGGGTCTGGTGAGGGATAAAATATTGAATTGCGCTCAAAGTTGACGAAGGCAATGACTGAATAGCTAAGCTTCGAACAAGTAAGCAATACTATTATCTTATGTGTGCAAAGATAAAGATTCATAGTGAGAAAACCCAGCTGTAGGTAAGACTATTCAATGTCAATGTGAATGTCAAACCATGGCCACAGTCAAACTATCTATATAATATGTAGTGAAAGAGTGACCTTGAGACTGCCTTCCAGTTCCAGTCTTAAATACCATCTGCTGCGGCAACTCACGCCAAGCAGCACTTTTATGATTGTAATTAACATTTGCAGGGTTCGTTGAAATCGCCTTGCTGAAAGTTGCAATTGCTTATCAATCTACACTGGTAAAAGTAGCAGAGCTTTCAAGCGTCGTAATAAAATAGATTTCTTGTTAAATGTTTTATTTTTACGCAAAATGGAAATCGTAAGAAAACTGAATCATCTGGATTTAAAAAAATTTAAATTCACTAGATACTCAGAGTCATTTTTAATTGTTCATGAATATCTCTCTATTATATGGGAATGCATTCTGATATTCTTAATTCGCAATAAAATGGATAATGACACCGCCTATATACTATGTTCAAATCACAGAAATGTAATATGTGCAATAATGTTGCTGCTTCGACCTGTCGAGATGATCTGTCTGCTATAGTTTCATTTCGTGAGTTGAAAAGCGAATGACCTACACCACTGAGTAAGCATCGGAGAGATAGGAGCAGAACACTTGCCTACTCTGTATTCGGTTCGGTTTGCCTCCTCTTCCCTTTATCTGCGTTTCCTTTGGTTTCCTTTCACTCTATTCTCCAACCAACTCAATTCTCTCATTGCATTTTATTCGAATGAACACGAAAAATAGACTGAGAATCCGATCCGCCAAAATGATGCGCAGCTATGTTTATGTTATGTAGGTAAGTCGTAGGTGTGGTCAGTGTGGTGTATCCTATCTTCATATTATTCGAGCACATTTACATCAAATACAGTCTGCACTGCTTTCCAGTCAAAGTGGCGCTAAAAAATGCAGGCCAATACACTACACTGGCTTTCCTATGCAAACCGCGGTACGAATGCATTTCCTACACAAACACAGTTCACTTATTCCTTTCTCTACACAGCCCAAATACGGTTTGAACTTAAAAAGTTTAAGTTCATTTATGTATTACGTCGCCCCATTATTAAGGGTATATTCTTACTTCCTTAGGAATTTTCCTATGCTGGGCTTTATGATAGGGCAGGGGTGAGATGACAATAGGTAATTATAGCATTAAGGTCTTGGTATGCCCCAAGACCTAAACCAAGTTTTATGGTCTTGGTTTACGTACATGTGCAATTTGTCTTTCCGCAACATGGTTCAGAATTGTTTGAAAAATGACGGCGCAAAAATTAAAATTTGCTCATACTAAACACTGCACATCAACTTTACTAATCTCTAAAATTAATATCAACACAAAAATTTTAAGTATACATCTTTTCAAAACTGTCAAACGAATTATTGTTGATTCCCCTATTGGAGGACTGTGATGACGATGATCTTACAACAGCTGCATGTATCAAAAATTTAGAAGAGAAACTTCCCATTTCAAGGTCATTTAATTTTGAGTTGGTTATGATAAATATTTGGAACATTTCAATTTTAAGAAAGCAGACATCTATTTGCTGAAGAGTTCTCTGAAAATCCCCATTTACATGAAGCTAAAACACAGAATTGCAACATTCACTTGAGAACAAAAAGTAAAACAATGTCAAATCTAATGTCACTTTTAAAACAGAATTGTTCGGATTCAGTGGTCATAATTATAAATACTTGACTATTTTCAAGTAGAAATGAATGTAATAGTTGATTATTTACCAAAAACTTACATTCAGAGTAGTTTAAAATGTATTTTAATAGCACCCTCACAGTTATCGTTTGTAAACTACGTTTACCTAAAGTCGAACCATAAATGAAGTCATTCTTGGTTCAAAACATGGTCTAGGTAAAAAACCTAAACCAAGACCATAGGGTGAAAGCAGTGCGTGACGTCATAAGTTGCGCGCGCATCAAATAGTTGGTCTTCGTTTGACCAAGACCTTAAAGCTTTAAAAGCCTAATAAGTGAAACCTATATACACATTTGTTTACTCGCCACCATGGGTGCGTGCAACCCTTTCAGATTTAGACTATTGGCGGTTAAAGGACAGAAAATGACATTTAAAGCATAAGAATTCATGCCTTGAAAAGTTCAATGTCCGTATTTTAGCTTTCTGAGTGATGATTCCCAATTACACTGTCTAGTATTCATGTTCATTTCATATCTGTTAATTCCTTTCGAATCTATAATTTAGATTAGTGTATCTTTAACCTTTCTCATATCTCGTCATTTATTTGCTAATCTATCTTGGTTACACCTGCATATACTAACTTCAAACAATAGCAGATTCACCCTCGTCATTGTCGTATCAATAGAAATCACTGAATAACAAGATATATTTTCCTCGGGAGAATTCATTATATTTTCTTGTGTTGGCAGTGATATTTTCTACTGTTGAATATACTTTACTACTCGTCAGGGGAATAAAAAGTTCAGTTTTTTTCTAAACAGTTTCTGTATACTGCCTGCTGCTGTATTTAATTCTCTGCCTGATAGTCAGTAAAAGGTAAAAGTGTTTTAGTTTCTCTCAGTTACATTCACTAACTTTATTAGATTTTATCGAGACCAAGATCGGAAGTTGCACGCGAGAGTCGCCGTATTCGTGTACCATTTTTATTTATTTAGTGAATACACAAACTCTGGCTCAGACTTTACCAAATAACTCACAAGAGTTTAATACTGCGAGCTGGCTAGACAGAAAACTCATTGAGATGCAATGTTAGTTAGCATATCTATTGCTAACTTGTTTGTTTGCATTTAAGTAATGCATGAACCCCATTGTATACCACAAGTACTGTACAATTATGGCACTCTAACTAAATTTATAGTAAATAAAATGCTATACAAAATACGGCAAATATGTAAGTAGGGCATTTTAATTGTATCATTTCGTATGATTATTTTCCTATTTAATTTTAGAATGGCTGAATGGATTGGCATTAAGAATAAGTACGAAGACTGTGCAAACCATGCTTGCATGTACGTTTTACTGAGAGGACCCCTGTGTGAATGGCTACTGTCTAAGGATGCAAGAGAAAACGATGCTTTAGCTAAACTACAAGAGGAAATTGTCGCTGCAAACAATGCCGCTGCTGTAAACAATGTATACAATGTGGAGGGACTTAGTAAGTTATTTTTATTGGGCAACAGAACAGATGAAAAGGGATTTGAGCAAGACGTGGTGGCCCGAAATTTTGCTAATTACCTTGCAATCAACAACATAGTAGATGTAAGTACGCTTCCATTTCCTTTTATACCTATTCTGTAGTAATAAACTATTCTTGACTTACGTACGAATGCAGTTTCCGCTAACTGCTACGCGAAAGGAAAAGCAAAACAGCCGACTGGATTTACTTACTTAGGTATCTATGTATGTATGTTGTATCCCACTACTGGTAGCATAAACAGTTTTTTATATTTGTGGATGTGTATAATCTTCCATAACGCAACACGGGGGAGAGAGATGAGGAAACGATTGGAAATGTCCTTCATTCTTTTTGCTATACTATTTTAGTTGAAAAGATTGTGAATATTGCGTATAAGTTTGCGAAAAGGAATGAAAAGTAAAAATAAAAGCAAACTGTTCCTCTCCTCTGGACAGCAGATGTGAAGAAGGCGAGATTTAATGTGAGAAATGTCATACCTATATAGGTATATATAATAATGCAATTAATGCATGAGGAGGAACACAAAGGCAGCGACAAAAGAAATACCTATATCATTTCCTCTGGTGCCTTGGCATATCGATCAAAGTGCAAGTTAGTTGTGACGGAAAGCCGATACTAAATTATGCACGCAGTTACACCACACCTTAATTTATAGATAGCAATATGCGTTTTTCTTAATTGTGCACTATATTGCACTACCCTGCATTCACCGACCTTCTTAATTGTGCACTATAGTGCACAACACTGCATTCGCATTCACCGACCTTCTTAATGATGCACTGCACTATAGTGCACCATTAGGAAAACGCCTATTATTTAGATTGCTTTATATAAATAGATTGCAGGGAAAAACATATTAGTATTAAATGAATGTTTACGTAAAATTTGTATACTTTTATGTCGACCTGTAAAAGTCGTAGTAAGTAGATGTGTGAAATGTACAATAGAAATGAGGAAAATATTTATGTAGCGCATTCTTTGAGTGTAGTCGACATTCCAGTGTTTATAGTAATGTGTATATATGTACTTTGATATCTCTCTTTGATATCTCTCTTTGAGAGCAATTGTCATGCATTGCAGAAACGGCAGAAAGAAAGAAAGCATGACAGAGAAGCGATACACTAAAAAACAACGCAGCATAATAATGTAAACTGACTTTAGTAAAGTAAAAGCCTGGTTTGCATGTCATGACTTGAATCAAATCGACTTTATAATAATACACATACAATACAATGCAACATTTTTCCTAGTTTATGTATCATCATCTCGTAACCTTAAGTCAAGTAAACGAGGTCTTCATATCCTAACTTTACCTTCCTCAATTCTCCCATTGCTTTTCCTTTCACAAATACACATGCATTTCTGCTACTCCTAGAATAGCTTTCAGTTGTAAACATGTACTAAAATTTAATTTAAATCTACCATGACAAATGCCTTTCTTTTCTCTTTTCAGTTTGGTCTCTACATGCAAAACCGTGGTCGGTGCGAGTGCAATTTGATGATACCCGAAGATCTTCTCATTTACCAAACAGTTCTGGAATTTGAGAAACCGACAAATGATTTGATTACAGCCGTATCAGCTATGTTTGCTGATGATGTGAAATCAAAAAAGAAAGAGAAATGCTTACTGTGTGCCAAAATCGTTATTCCTGTCAAGAATTTGAAAATGTATCAGCCACCTGAAATGATCATATTTTCTTTCAGCAAACCACGGTAATTTCAATTCATTTGGCATTAATTTTTATTTGTTATGTACCACAGTTTACTGGATTAGGTAGTAAATAAGCCAGCATGAAATTACATGTATTTGCTCGACTGCACGGAAATCTACTATTTACTACATTATCAATGAAATTCGCTTTGCACATGTACTACAATAATATACTGAGAGTCAGCACAATACTAATAGGCATGCCTTATAAAACGCAGCAGTCAGTTTCACTCTACTATCTTATTATCCGTGCTTAAATTGATTTCGATTTCATATTACTTATCCCCATGTATAACTTCTTGTTAGTTGTAGGGAGTGCCAACTATAGGTCATCTGTTCATTACTCTCGGAACACTAAATAATGCAGTGCTCGCTGGGACCCATAAATAAGGAAATGGAAAATCATTGTTATTTAATTTCATTCTGCTGTGCAAGCAAACATTATTTATTATGTATACTTTAACTTGCATACTAAGAAGTACTATTTGGGAAATCTGTTCCTGCTAGCTTGCTACCTTTAGGTCCTATCGTACGAGTACCCAGCTTCAAAGAAGACAAGCGACGGACTTCCTCACTCGTTTTTCACAAAGTATTACATTAAAGCTTTCTCCGCAAATGTCATCTCTGATCTTGATGAATTCTATTTTCTTAACTTCATTAGTTAGCTCGACGTCTGCTCACTAAAGCACTTTCAAACTTGTGACGAACCTAGTTAAATATCACTGTACTGCAAAAGTTGTACCTTGGACACTAAAACCCTTTCATGCTACACTAAAGAAGTTGCTGTACAGTACGATGGAGCTTGCAGAAATTGTATTTTTATCGTAGGGTAGAGTAACAATTAGTTTCTGTAATGACATCAAACTAATATCGACGGTACATTTCCGTTCCGATTGTTAATGCTTCGAGTTTCGCGAACGAAAAGTCAGTCCTTTAATAAGCCAAGTAGTTATGCTTTTACTTTGTGGGCAATTTGGTCAATAAAAGAGTAGTGAACATTTTGTAGCTTCAATCGTCACTAATGATAAGAAGAAACTAATACATATTGTAGGTACAAATTGTTAGAATGCATATGTGAAAAATTTCCTTATTAATTTACAAAATTCCAAATCATATTTTAATTAAATACTAAAAGCACTGTAGAGAAAACCGTTTCTAGTTTCTTCAAGCCAAAAGAACAACGAAAGCTATTTCACTTTTCCATGGTTCAAATTGGAACAATGACAATTAACTTGCCATGCCGTGCCTTTACTTGTACTGTCTGGCACTGTGGTACCTACATGGATATTGATTTCGCAAACAAAATGCTTAAATTAACTACACAAACTTTGTGCATCGACAAACGCTTATTAGGTAAAGTTAGTGTTCACTGTATGCATGTGTAAAGGCTTGAGACAAACGCACAAATAGTATGTGTAATATACACTGAACAAGTATACCAAATAAGTTATACCTATATAATGTGTATATTAATGTTGGTTGTCACTGTCGTTTTTTCAGGCTTACAACACTTTCTATGGGCATTCTATTTGAGAAGGAAGACTTCTACAATCAATTCAATGCTGCCGAAACACTGTATTGCTTTCTTGGAGCCTCTTTACAAGTGAATGCGGAGCACGCCTCCTCTGTCTTTTTGGAGTACCCAAAGCGAGAAAGACTTGTATTTCAAGACAATACTGACATATCATATGAAAAAGTGTCACCAAACCAAGAATCTTTCAAGCCCAAGCAAGAAGTGTTAATTGCAATGTACTTGCGATCGGATTTAATTAAAATGTAAGGCAATCTAAGTGTGTGTCCTACAGAAAAAGTGTACCTCCATCAAAATGCATTATACATAACTTAAGTAATACAATTCAAATCTGTAATCTGTCCTTAACTTAATATGTATTGTTATTTAAGTGCAGTATCATATTATCAGTGTTTTGTACTTGTATAAGTAGAAGTAGCATAATTTTACTTTATTGGATCTTACTATATTATTAAGCACATTTAGTAGTGCATATTGTAGTTTTATGTCTTTCGTAAGAGATCGACAGTTTATAGTTCGATTGCAAAGTTCCCAATTTCTCTTTATGTTTTGCTTTGAGTATTTGAGTATTTCTGTACTTTGTGAATTTTACGGTGAAAGAGAAAGGTGCAAGTGCAACCGACACCATTGCTAACTTCATTTAATCACTAATCATTCAACATTTTAACTTTTAACCTTCATAATAGCTTACAAAATTAAAAATGTATCTTGAAATTAATTGTATCTACTATATGAAAAAATTATACAAATACCTGTTGAATTGTTGTATCTGCTAAGTTGTTAAGTATCACGTTTAAAAGTATTTAAATTGAAGTAATTACTGAAAGCTTTAAGAGTAAGTTGGGTTAGCTGAAGACCGCCGTGTGGAAATCCATCATCTTTAATATGTCCTTCGTCTGTTGATCAATTTCAATGTCTCTTTCCAAAGCAGACTCCTCTGGAACGTAATTATCTCTCCGTTCTCTTTCTTCTTCCTGCAACTTGATGGAAATTTCCTCTTACTTGACTGGTCTGAAGTCGTCGCATTAAATGTGTATAATTTAAACAATTAAATTCAGAATAAACCAAATGAAAATTGTTGCTTAAACAAAACTTTTCTATTACAGTATATTGTAGTGCACCATTTTTCTCATTCTTAGCTTTACATAACAGAAATGAAGGCTGTCAACTACACTACACATATTCTATTTTCTTTCTGAATACAACGAGTTCAACTCGTATTTTTTGAAAATAGGTAGGATAAAAATTGTGAAATTTACATTCATTATATTATTGTCATTCAGAATGATGATTCAGACTAATGAATGTAGAATGGTCCACTCTACACTAGGATGCATCTGTCCAACAAAGTTGAAATGCAAAACTGATATTTTTAGCTTTGTCGTCTGTATCAAATGTAGAAAACTGATAAAGAATGACACGAAATGCATAAACAGATACAAAACCTAAGAGTAGCATTTAAGCAATATTTGTCCTTTGTCCTGTATGCTGTAAACCATAATTAGTTTGACGTATATGGCCATTAAAAAGTAATACTTGCCCGGTAATCTTGTTACGAAGAGGCTTGCTAGGAATAATAGCGATTTCCTCACATTCTTTTGTTTGTGTGGAAATCAAGAGTAAGACGAGTGTAGTATTTCTCGATGAATACTCGTGACGCTTTCTAGCTACCTTTATATAGATGCCTAGAAACTTTTATTTCTTCAAACTAAAATCATTGTAAATGTAAATTCTCGTTCTCGTAATTCTTGTTATTCTGCAAAATCTCGCCAACATGCAATTGAGATACTCTTTCTGACATTTTTTCAGACTTTTCATCAGAAAATCTCAGAAATCTCTTTTAGGCCACTGTAGTAAATACGTCCTTGCAAGTTTCAATATATTGTATTTGTATGAATAGGGCGATAGTGGAGGAGGAATCGTAATGGAGCAAAACACTAAATATAGGAATTATCTAAGAGGAATAGCAGATTTTGGAAATAGAAATTCCAACGGAATTGCCCCAGGTGCATATCCTAATGTGCATATAGATTGGGTTGAAAGCTTTGTTTGGCCTTAAACATGTGTAACTGTCCTAGAAATTACAAACTCCATGCTATTAATTGTTAAAGAGACTACTTTTTTGTACGAAATAACAATCTGAAAATGTGTGAAACTCAATTCACATTTGTAACGTTTTAAAGTTTTAATTCTTTAACGAAAAAGAGTATTTTGAAATTGGTTTCCTAAGCCATCGTAATTTGATTTCAAACGCATTGCTGTATGTTATTCTAATTGTTCCTTAAATCCAAAAAACAATTCCAAGCGAATTGATTAAATTCATTTTATTGCAGAACCAAAAATATGACATCCACCGAATACTGACTATAATATTTGTAACAGAACGAAAATGAAGAATTATGCATTTAACGGGTAACATTTTCTATTTGTGAATTGTCATTATCATTAAGTATGTATTTTATGAATACTGGGATACTGTTTCAAATCCGGTATTTGATCAATGTTCACACAAAGAGAAAGGCCTCTCGAACAATTCGTTGTTCGACTTCTTCATAAAATATTTTCTTTCTGTCATCAAGTCATCTCTGTGCTTCTTTGCCTCTTCCAGACTCATCGGCCAATCTAGTGGCTCGATAATCTTTTCAATAATTTCTGCAGGGAAAATTAACGGTTGGGTTACAACTTCTTGGAAAAACCAAGACTTTTGCTGCGGTGGGACACGAGCCGTTGAAATTATATTGACGGTTGGATCCACTAAGAAAAATACTAGAATTTTTCTGTGACCCGGCCGTGTCGCATCCTCGAGCTGTTTTCAAACAAAACGAAATATATTTGCTGTACTACTCAATTTTACAATTTTAACTTTCTCTGAATAACCTTGAAAGGTGCCACCCAATGTTGCAGAGTGTTCGGAAAAGCAATGCAGCGACCTTCTTTGGTAACAATTGATCCCAACTTTTGACACATTGGTTCCTCATCGTTCATTCCATAAATTGTTGACACACCAATCCTGTCATCCTGTTCGTAGTCAGGTTCCTGCACAGCTTGCCGAAATTGTAATACCGATTTGGTAATGTTGTCACAAGAATAGTAATAAATTCCAGAAGCCACGATTTGTTCATTGACCATTCCCTCAATATGCCATGTTCCACCTTTAAATTGAAATTAGACAAGTACGATTTTAAATTTTAAAAATCTGAAGTGCAATCAAAATTCTAATGTTTTCTAAACATTTACCACGATATTTTGGTTTGTCTGGTGTCAATTGAATATTTGCCAGCTTAACAATAACTTGAAGCGTTGCTTTTGCTACTTGCTACTTGCAATTGCTTTTGGGGGTTCTGGTAATGAAAATGTAGGAATTTCTGGAGGTATTGGCGTTCTATTTTGTTGCGACTGTGACTGTGACGATTCAAAATCTTCGTCACTATTATTGTCATTGCTCTCTTCTTTATCCGGTTGGGTTGTATCCTCTGCATACCAGGAACCGACCTTTATACGGTTTGGTTTAGGATTTCTTAAATCTGTTAGCACCTTATTGAAAAGAGGAACGAATTTTTCGAAAACATTTTCAAGGCAAAGGTAAAGGTTTTCATGAACATTAGGGTGAAGATTGTTGATGTAAGAAGCGATCTTGACAGAACCGTCTTCTTTAACCTGGAATTCTGAAGG
Organism: Yoshiicerus persimilis; assembly: GCA_020352615.2. NCBI lineage: Eukaryota > Metazoa > Arthropoda > Collembola > Entomobryomorpha > Tomoceridae > Yoshiicerus > Yoshiicerus persimilis. Next base: position 59,293,179 of record CM036940.2, read on the forward strand.
CAACCACTGGAACTTTTTAGATTTGCAATACGCTGGATAATTTGTAGTATGCCGGAAAGCCAATTCAGTAACTTCCTCTGGAGTAAGGAAATTTTCTTCTGATGAAAAATACAACTGAGAGCCGATTCTCGAAATCTGGTAAAAATTTATTATAGGTTTGATTGATCATAAACTAGATCCAAAATTTTGATAAAAAATTAATTACTGCTATGAAATACAAAACTTACATCTTGTAAAGAATTTGCTGCATTGACAGATTGCTTTGTCACCCGAGTTCTTCCTTCAACGAAGCAAAATAAGGACGGATGCACTAAATCCAGAATTTGATCATTGGACCCGGGATGCCAATCTTTTGCTGCCTCATGAACATCTTCAAGAATGCTTACTTCGCTAATCAAGCTTTGTTTTAAAGCATCGTCTATTAAGTAGTCGGCTTGCCAAGTTCCATCGATAGCTGCAACTTCAACCAAACCATATTTCAGAGATGTGTAGTATGCCAGCTCTTCTAATACATACGCCAGTTTAGCTTCACTTTCAGAAATATGATCAGAAATTTCTGATTTCCATTTAGATATAATCGTCGGATCCTTGAATTTCTCACTCCAATTTTCTTTTTCACGGATCTCGGCACTAAGGTTATTTATTAAATCGATTTCTTCAACTGCTTTCGGATATTTCCTACGCCATATTCACCATGAAGAATTGAATGAGGAAATGTATCCTCAAATTTCTCCATTTTCCAAGTGTTTGAATGGAAAAACTATAAGTAACCTGGTTAATAAAATAAAATTTATTGTAAATATTGTATACATTCAAAAGTAAAAAATAAAAAGAATTAATGGATTTATAGAGAATTATGGAACTACTTATTACCGTATATAAATATAACTTTCGAAAGTGTTAACAGAAATAAAGGTAATTAATAATTTAATATTTACAAATATAGAATAAAATTATAGGAACTCAGAATCACCCGGAAATCGGAATGAATAATAATACTAGACTACTGTCACTTGAATTCACTTTTAAGTATGCTGCGTATTTCCACCCGTTGGCTTCTTATTACTGGAAATTGATTGCCTATGTTGAGTACTTGAGTAGTATAATATAATAAACTCTTGGAGCATAAGGACAATAAGGAGCATGACAACAAAGTACTATTTAACAAATTGGTTAATTGTTCATTATATGCGAACATATATACAACTTGCAGGTTTAATAATACGCTTGTTCGTACATGACAATAAAATAAAAATAAACCAAGTGTAAAAGAGTATACTTACTATGGTATTATTTTGAAGTTCCAGTTAACAAGGATCCGGAAAGGGCGAACAAATTATCTTCAACCCTAATTATGCAATCAATTAGGATACCCGCTAAATATCTTTCCGCAGGATATTTCTTCGAATTTCTACTTTTTCCATTTCAATAATTTCAAAAAATACGAAAATAATAAAAATTGTAAAAGCCAAAGCCAGACGCGCGCTTGCCATTCTAACTATAACTGACTGGCAATGTCATTAATACTTTCCAGTCCAAATGAATGTACAGTTAGTTAAGGCGGTTAGCTGTATCTGCAGAACACAGTACACTGTTAACACAATTCGAATATCGAATGTCAGTGCAAAGCTACATTGAAATATCAACTTTGGTCAAAATTGGTTGAAGGTAAGTTAGTCAAAAAATTCCTTGAAAAGTAAAAGTACAAAACTTCGCCAAGCCGTAACAGACATTGCCAGTCAGTTATAGTTACTAGAATTAATTGCAAGCACGCGTCTGGCTTCAACTATATTGATTATGTTAAAAAAATTTGCGCTGCGCGTAGAGGCTTCTTTTCATTATATGACTTTCAAATGTTAATGTCCGCGTGAATAATAGCATATAATAGCTAGCTTTAATTATTTGCCCATTCAAAATGATAATCAAATCAAAATATAGCATTTTCTGGTCAGTTTCGTCAAGTTTCAACTGTCTTCTGTTATAAATATCAGAAACAATTGCTTATTATTCCGCCTCTTCCTTGGGTGCTGGAATATTGTCAGCCTTTTAGAAATAAGGATAGTCTCGCAAGTGAATAGGATTCTCGCCAAGGGCCTCGCGGTTACCCAGAGCCGCGTCTGGAAAGTATTAATGATATTGCCAGTCAGTTATAGTTAGAATGGCAAGCGCGCGTCTGGCTTTGGCTTTTACAATTTTTATTATTTTCGTATTTTTTGAAATTATTGAAATGGAAAAAATAGAAATTCGAAGAAATATCCTGCGGAAAGATATTTAGCGGGTATCCTAATTGATTGCATAATTAGGGTTGAAGATAATTTGTTTGCCCTTTCAGGATCCTTGTTAACTGGACACTTCAAAGTAATACTATAGTAAAACGTTTACCTACGCATAGTATAGAGAATTACTTAAATCCTGAATGCCAAACATTTTTGTAGTGAATTGTTATAATTATAATACAACTTTCTGCTTTGGTATGGGAATTGTATTTTCAATACGGAATAAAACTTTGAATATAGAAAAAGGAAGGAGTATTTACGAAACGTAGAAACGAAAATCAATCCTTGAGGTTACCGATTTTGTCATCATGCAGAATGTATAAACCATTAGCTGACGTAGTAGAAGCATTTATGTTGCCAATCGAATTATTGACATTTTTTGATGTGTTCAGCTAGTTCCGCAATCTCTCTTCAGAGTCTTTTCTTGATTTAAAAGCAATGGCAGCAGGTTGCTAATATTATTGCTTCAATCAATATTTTTTGTAAACGCAGTATGTAAACTGACAGACTTCAATTTTTTAAATAGCACTTCCAATTTTAGTAAAAAAAAGCTTTCAAGAAATGAGACATACAATATTTAACGTAGTTATGTTGAGAATATTATCTTTACTATGTATTTTTACCTATAAATAAGCCTAATAGAATTGAATGGCAAAATAACTGAATTACCAAAAGTAATAGGATAAATCCAGCAATAGGCGATTACTTTTTGTTATTGGTTTTAATTTTTGTTAAAGCAGGTTTTTATTTGTTCCTATTAAAAGTAATTGAGCATTGACAATATAAGGAGCAAACGAGGGCAAAGAACAAATGAGGGAGGGGTAAGTCAGTTCCGAGAGAAAACCTACTCAGGAACCAAGCTTATGTTACCTATTTCCAATATTTTCCAGGTGTCCAATGAAACTCGGTCGGAAATGGAAACTTTCGCAATAACCTTTGGATATTTCCAATTTAGACATGAAATATCGTTTGACAAGAAAGGTATGTCAGTATAGAAAATATATCTTTCCGAGGTTTTATTGTACTATTAATAAGTATTTGTAACGCTGGTTTACTCTGAAGAAGTTAAAATTGTGCCGTATAATGTCAGTTGATTAATCTAGCATATAAATAATGGAAAATAACGATGAATAATAGGTGCAAAATGGGTAATGTATTGATTTACCAATCCTCACTGTGGTCGGACCGTTTCGTTTAATAAACCGGTTATTTTCGTTTCGTTTCGTTTATCGAAAATAAACGAAACGGTTTCATTTTTAAACGAAACGAAACGGTTTTAGAAATAAACGAACCGAAACGGTTTTTAAAATAAACGAAACGAAAAAATTCGGTTATTTTCGTTTATGCGTAAAACCTGAGAAATGAAATTCTATTTAGCGCCAGATGCATAAATAATAGTACACTCTTTACTTTGTTTGTCAGTTAAAGTGATTTGAAGCTAACATTTTGCATTAATACTATCTGACTTATGATCTATAAGAAAAACATATTTTCAAATAGGTTTGATTATTTAATTTGATGCATCAATTGAACTAAAACCTACACCTAGAGCACTAAAATGTGCATCTGCTTTAAAACATGAGTTCAAAATATACATTGTATTGTTTGAGCTGAAATGAAGAAAGCACTGATTTACAAACATGTTTTGTTGGTGAATTTGAAAGACCGAAGGTGATTTTTACAATTAAGTTCCTTTAGCATCTGCTAAAACAAAGTTGTCTTTCACTTTAATTAAATTGTAATACCAAATATAGCATAATATTACTTTCCTTCTTATGATTTAATTTATTATATTTGGCATTCCTGTTTGGGCATAAAAATTTATTAAAGTAAAACTTTGAATAGTGGCAACTTTTTTATTCCGCAAAAACCGTTTATTTCGTTTCGTTTCCTTTATTTTCGATAAACGAAACGAAACGAAACGGTTTTAAAATTAAACGAACCGAAACGAAACGATTTTTAAAATAAACGAAACGAAGGTTTTCGTTTTATTTTTGAAAAATAAACGAAACGAAACGAAACGAAAAATCATAAACGAAACGAAACGAAACGAAAAATCATAAACGAAACGAAACGAAACGAAAAATCATAAACGAAACGAAACGAAACGAAAAATCATAAACGAAACGAAACGAAACGAAAAATCATAAACGAAACGAAACGGTCCGACCACTCAATCCAGCTATATTGGCTCTATCGCCAACAAGTCAATTATTCTAAGTAAATTTTTTAACCTAATCACTATGTTTTAAAACATTGTTACTGTAAAATGGAAGGTACACACACACACTTCATTTCAATTTCTTCCACAAATCCAAAGGATTCCAATTAATATTTGGGATATACCAAAATACCCCTGTTTCCACATTTAAATATCCGATTCCGTATTGTTTCCAGTTCTGGCAATTCAACTTATTTAAAAGAAAGATATGCAACAGACAGGGACATTGAAGAAACGGCGAAAGCGAAATCTTTCTAAAGTAAGCGATTTCTTCAAACATATAATAATAAGAATTATGTGCATCTCTGTCTATAACATATTTTAATTTAAACAATAGAAACTTTAATTATATTTCGTTTATATGCATAATATGCAATATATATTGAAGTCATTATTTTCAAAAATTGTGCTTACTATTTCAATTGTGGTTTTAAATTGTAATCATACAAATAATTGCAGATTAAAGGAATATGTAAATCATTCCTTATGAAGAAGAAAATGATGTATTCGATGAAGGAATGACTGGACCGGTTTCAAAATTCAATTGTAACGGTTTGTAACTGTGGATATTGAATCCAGCAGTGATGGATTTCAATCTCGACAAAGTAGCTCAACAATAAGTAAGGACTACAACAGTCATTTTGATTGTCAAGCTGAAGAACGATGAGTTTAAGCAAAATATAGAAGATGGTACTCATTTCATTTGAGGAGCCAACTAGGGCATTGCAGTCGGAATAAAAATATTTGTTAAGCAGTAGTACCCTGACGCGAATACAGCAAATAGTTATTCGGGGTTCCTTATGTGGAACTTTGCCTTGGAAGTGGAATAAACAGCAAATGAGGATAGAATTATGAATTTCAAGATTTTTAAAAGTTTGGAATATTTATTGTACATTGTACACCATTCAAATCACCTGCATTATGTTATTTCAGTTTTACTCGTTTTCCCTTAGAATTAGCGATGAGGCAGGTTCAAAAAGCTACAGACATATATTATTTCAATCTTCATTCAGTGTTTACTGGTACGTTTGTGCTGTATACTTCTATGTTAACCTGCATTTTTACAGAGAACAGATACGAGAGTACATTAACACAATGTTAATGACGAATAAACACTTAAGATCGGTAGGTAAATACTTCAAATATTACAAAGTACTACACATAAAGCTCAAAAGACATATATGTGGATATATTTACCAAGACACCACAATTTAATTTGTGATTTATCGCTGTAATGTTTTTGTGAGAGTACAGTAAATAAGTATTGACGTCAATCATTGTTCCACTGCATGACAAAAGGGACCATTGGCTAGATTATTATTAATACAGGAAAACGAATTTGAAGTCGAAATACACCATTTATGCCTTTCATAATTCGACATACGCTATTACTACAAACTCCAGCCGAAAGGCCTCAAGGAAAAATACCCGACAGGACACCAAACTGGCATTAAACCCTCCAGGGTAAAACAAAGTGTAGAGTGTAGAATTCAAATATGAACACTATTATAAATATCGTCCATCAATAACCTGCTGTGTAGGGGCTAGACCCCCAATTAGGCTAATTGTAAGTATTGAAAACCAATAGTGGTATTCAGCCCTATGGGATAAAAAGGTATATGGAGAATTCAAATCTGAACATCATATATCGTCCAATCAATACAATGTTGTGTAGGGGCTAAATATTGGGGGAATTATGCTAATTGTAGTTATGGAAATATAATAGTGGTATTCAGCCCTATGGGGTAAAAAAATATGGAGAATTTAAATATAAAAACTTCGCCAAGCCGTAACATAAAGCGAGCCAGAGGGTTAAAGGGAATTGATTACGTCTTTACAGAAACTGGGCCTAAATTAAATGGTTGTCATATAAATAATGAATGCTTTCAATATCATCCTAAAAAGTTAGCTTACCGCTTCATAAAGTGGGAAATACCCAAGAAGTTAGCTTACCGCTTCATAAAGTGGGAAATACCCAAAAAGTTAGCTTACCGCTTCATAAAGTGGGAAATATCCAAAAAGTTAGCTTACCGCTTTTTTGGCTTACCGCTTCATAAAGTGGAAAACACTAAAAAAGTTAGCTTACCGCTTCATAAAGTGGGAAATATCCAAAAAGTTAGCTTACCGCTTTTTTGGCTTACCGCTTCATAAAGTGGAAAACACCAAAAAAGTTAGCTTACCGCTTCATAAAGTGGGAAACACCCAAAAAGTTAGCTTACCGCTTCATAAAGTGGGAAACAAACAAAAAGTTAGCTTATCGCTTCATAAAGTGGGAAATACCCAAAAAGTTAGCTTATCGCTTCATAAAGTGGGAAACGCCCAAAAAGTTAGCTTACCGCTTCATAAAGTTGGAAACACCCAAAAAGTTAGCTTACCGCTTCATATAGTAAAAGACATCCAAAAAGTGTGTATACCGCTTCTCAAAAGTGGTCACACCCAAAAACCATATTTACATCTGAAAACCCTATTTGAGTATCTTATTGCTTATAAAGTGGAAGCGGTGTAAAATATTTTTTACTATCCCTCTAACAAACTACTAGAAGCGGTGTAAGATATTTTAATACCCCATTTTCATATCTTATTGCTTATAAAGTGAGCGCGCGTTATCTCCGAAAGGGGTGGGGTAACCACGCCCATTTTAAATAGGGTTCCTAACTAGGTCGAGATGAGTCCAAATCCGAGGTTTTATCCAAATCGGTCAATGCCTTGAAGAGTTATCGTGTTCACGTACATACATACGTACATACGGACAGACAACACGGCTCCATAAGTAAGCCTCTGGCTCTCTAAAACCATTACATCGTCTAATCAATATCGTGTTGCGTAAGGGCTAGACCCCCAATTAGGCTATTGTAAATATTGAAAACCAATAGTGGTATTCAGTTCTATGGGGTAAAAAAATATGGATAATTCAAATATCGCTACCATTATATCGTCCAATTAATTCCATGTTGTGGAGGGGCTATACCCCCATGATATACCCCCATACCCATGATTGGACGATATAATTGATGCCGCTATTTGAATTCTTCATATTGTTTTTACCACATAAGGCTGAATACCACTATTATTTTTCAACTTACAATTAGCTTAATTGGGGGTTTTTTAGCCCCAACAAAACAGGGTATTGATTGGTCGATGTAATGGTGCCGATATTTGAATTGTCTATATTTGTTTACCTCAAAGGGCTCAAAACCACTATTATTTTTCAATATTTACAATTAGCTTAATTGGGGGTTTAGGCCCTACACAACAGGGTATTGATTGGACGATATAATGGTGTTCATATTTGAATTCTCCATATTTTTTTATTCGATAGGGCTGAATATTGTTTTTCACTGACAATTAGAATAATTGGGGGTCTAGCCCCCAATTAGGCTACTTGTCAGTGCTACACAACAGTGTATTGATTGGGCGATATAATGGTGTTCCTATTTGAATTCTCCATTTTTAGCCCGACCCAGGGCTTATAGAATGGGTTTGTCTGTGTGTGTGTGTGTGTGTGGGTCTGTACGCACTCTCATTTTCGTAAATCGTAATAAAAAAAATTTTTACCCCGGATTTGAACGAATTGGCCCAAATCACAGGCTAAGTTCGTTGGCCATGAAAATCGTACGAATGGTTTTCTCAAAATTCCTAATTTTTCGTAAGGCGGACGAGATAGTCAATTCAACTTTTAGTCAAAATATTAATTTCAACGCTTCTACTAATAAAGGAATTTGAAATACCCATAAATAAATTTCCATATGGTCCAACCTTTTCGTGAATTTCAAACCGCTTCTGTTTTAGAAGTAATAGAAATATATAAATTATGCAAAAATTTGCTTTAAAAATGGAGTACATTTCATATTAAAAATTGCTTCCTTTGCTTTGCTAGCGGGATAGCATTAAATCTTTTAACCCGCTTTCTAAAATTTGGAAATTTTCATCTCAAAATTTCAGTATTTGTTTCTCAAAATTTTAATACTTGCTTCTCAAAATATCAATATTTGCTTCTCAAAATTTCAGTATTTGCTTCTCAGAATTTCAATATTTGCTTCTCAAAATTTCAATATTTGCTTCTCAAAATTTCAATATTTGCTTCTCAAAATTTCAGTATTTGCTTTTCATAATTTCAATATTTGCTTTTCATAATTTCAATATATGCTTCTTAAAATACTTACAAATTGGTCCATTGTTGTTCTATTCTTGTAATATATGTCAAATTTTAAAGTAGACAATATTGAAATCCTCTAATGCTATTTCCACTACAGGGTGCCAAGTCCACTAACGGGTTATATAACGGAGGGCAGTCAATCATATTGGCACGACCGCAGGTCGTGCTAATGTGATTGCTGCCCGGAGTCGCCAACGGCTACCCAGTCCGAGAACGGGATGCAAACGGAGGTCAAGCAGTCTCATTAGTCCGACCGAAGGTCGGGCTAATGATACTGCTTGGCCGGAGTTTTTTACCCCATCAGACTGAATACTACTATTACTTTTCAATATTTACAATTAGCCTAAATGGGGGTCTAGCCCCTACACAACAGGGTATTCATTGGAAGATCATGGTGCCGATATTTAAATTCTCCATATTTTTTTTATTCCCTAGGGCTGAATACCACTATTGGTTTTCAATAGTTACAAATGCTACATGCTACCTACATCACTTCGCGGGGTAATACATTCGGAATTGGTGACTTTCGGGTGTTTTGTGAAGCGAAAATAGTTGAACCGGTATGAATTTATTGTTGTAATGGTTTGATTTATTAAAGATAGTAGAAACTTTTTGTAAATCCCAATTTTTAGTCCGACCGAGGACTTATAGAACGGGTTTGTCTGTGTGTGTGTGCGACCTTGTGCGGACTCTAACTTTCGTAAATCTTAATGAAAAAAATTTTTACTCCGGATTTGGATGAATTAGCTCAAGCCAAAGGCTAAGTTCGTTAGCTAAGAAAATTGATCTAATAGTTTGCTCAAAATTACCAATCCTTCTATATGCAATGAGATAGTCATTTTATAAATTTGTCAAACATTTGAAGTTTACTGCTTCTATTGAAAGTAGAATTTGACATAACGCAAACGAATTTCCATAAAGTCCTATCTTTTGACGAGCTTTTTACTGTTTTCGTTTTACAAGGAAGAAAAATGATTAAATAATGAAAAAAATTTTTAAGCTTTTTTTCGGCCTACTATTGAAAGTTAAAATCAGCTCTTACTCATTTTGCCAAAAAATTGAAGTTCACTGCTTCTACTATAATGAGAATTAAACATACCCTAAGTATATTTTCGAAAAGTCAAAACCCTTCACGAAATTTCAATCGCTCTTCTTTAATAGGTAAGCAAATTAATGAAATAATGGAAAAGAATTTCGTTGCGTTTGATGAGTTGAGAGTGCTTAAAGTCTTAATCTGCTTTCAATTTTTACAAAAATGGGTAACAAATGAATGCTCAAATAAAAATTCAACGTTTACAAATCATCAAAACTATCACAGCAAAATTTATTACTTTGCTTCGAAAGATTAAAAAATTCACTTCCCAACTATTTGAAAATCGCTTACCAAATACTACAAATTCGCTTCCCAAGTATTTAAAAGTATTTCTACTCTTCTCAGAATTTCAATATTTGCTTCTCGAAATTTCAATATTTGCTTCTCAAAATTCCAATATTTGCTTCTCAAAATTCCAATATTTGCTTCTCAAAATTCCAATATTTGCTTCTCAAAATTCCAATATTTGCTTCTCAAAATTTCAATATTTGCTTCTCAAAATTCCAATATTTGCTTCTCAAAATTTCAATTATTGCTTCTCAAAATTTCAATATTAGTGGGGAATATTGAAAATTTCTGACGCTTATCCTATTAATGGATAACAAAGCCAACGGGTAATAACGGAGGGCAGTCAATCGAATTGGCACGACCGCAGCTCGTGCTAATGAGGTTGCTGCCCGGAGTCACCAACCGCTACCCAGTCCGAGAACGGGCGCGAACGGAGGGCAAGCAGTCTCACTGGACCGACCGAAGGTCGGGCTAATGATACTGCTTGGCCGGAGTTTTTTTAAATGTAGAGAAAAATGTACTCTTTTATTTTTACTTGTTAGCTAGTAGCTTGTTTAAGCTGATGGTATCATGAAACATTAGTATGAAAAACAAAATACTTTGGTTAAATTCCAACAAATTATGTTGCAATCTCAACAATGATGGATTTCAAAGAGAATGGAATATTACTGATGAATTTTTCGATTCCGTCAAACTGTTGTCAAATACTTGCGTCTGTAACATTCTTTTGCATCATGCCTTATCAGCTTTGGTATCCCTTTTTCTTATATTTATGAAGCTTTGAAGCTACCCAGCCTTGGTACTACCGCATTCCGGTGGCTCTTCAAAAATTCAATATGGCTGGAAATGTGATCATCTGCTACGTTCTCAAACTATGGGTTTGGATGGGTAGTAGCAGGCCATACTAATACCATCAGTTTCTGGCTTACAGAAATACAATATGATTACTATTTTAATTCCAATTCCGATATATACTGAATTTTAAATGTACTCTATTGCGTAACACTATTTTTGTTCATAGTAAACACAGCGACACCGGCTACACCAAAGAATCCATAAGAAATCCAGTAACCGCAACAAAAATATTTCGGAGTCTTTAAGTTCTTTGTAATTGCTTTAATAATGCTATGTCTCCATTGGCCATTCCGACTATGAAGCTACACACGAAGACCGGACTAATCCGTCGCTTTTAAGTTCTCACTAGAAGCATTAAATATCTATTCATTGACGAATTTCCTGGAATATTAACTTTTCCAATCGGTATATTTAGCACTACTACCGCTGGCTTGCGATTCTTGGAGCAAAACCAAACAAAAGGCATTTCGCAGAATTCTCAAATCACTAGCTACCATCTCTGAAAAGATTATATAATAGATTGTATTATTACATTCCCGTAAGATTACTCGAATATAATCCGTAATGGAATTTCTAAGTTTTCAAATAGAAACAATTAACCATATTCACAACTGTCCACTGGACAGCTTATAAATTCCACCACATGGCGTCGCAATTTTAAAGGTGGGCACTGGCAGATATATCTGATTTGGCTGGTTGATATATCTTTAAAGTGCCCACCCTTAAAATTGCGACGCCATGTGGCGGAATTTATAAGCTGTCCAGTGGACAATTGTGAATATGGTTAATTGCGGAATTCATAATCCAAATCTTAAATTTTTGAAGCAAAATCAACTCAATTACAATACCAAAAGTATGCTTTCGTTCGTAAGCACTACACTGTAGTTCCCGTTCAGAAACAGACAAAATAGACCGTGAAAAGTTAAGGAGTAGGATTGCAAACTTCGTGGGCAGAGAAATGCATTTTGAGAAATACCTTTGTAATTAACGTTCATGTAATTTTCATGTTAGTACGTCACTGCAAAAGCTGTGTAGGTATTGAGAATTATTTCTTAAAGGTCGAATACACATTTTACCGTTATCCTGAATTGGCATCTAAATGACGAGTTCATTCAAAAGGAAAGGATAGTGTTGTTTAACCCCCACCCCAATGTGAATGCCCCATTTCTGTAGGTAACGTGCATGGCAATTTTGCCAACTCTGTTCTGATAGAGATACAATCATTTCAATGCATAGCTTTATATTGACTTATGTAAAGGCAGTTTAATGCATAACTATTACCTATTTAGCCTATAGTTGTGATGTGTCTTCGTAAATTGCACTGAGAATTCAAAAATTATAACACAAATATCAACTTTTTGATGACCATGAGAATGATTTTGCTGAATACCTTGATTGATTATAGTTTCATTCTCAATAATAATGTTGACACAGAAACCTTTTCTGCACTTCCAATATGCTCTGCTTCCAATAACAAACTCTAGTTCTTTTATATAAAATGTCATTAAACACTATTAAGTTACCTTATTTTTTTCCTTTAATTGTCCAAGCGCCAAGAAAGCAATGGCTTACAAATAAGAAATGCTTACAGTAATGAGAGTATACAAATTTGAATTTCTGATTGCCAAGATTTAGAAAATAAGGATTTACAAAATAAAAATCCATGACCTCTTACTTTGGCCTTTGCATCATTAAGTATTTTCCGTCAATTGAATGAAGTATTCATTGTGATTCCACTGTTGTTTATTTGCATTGCATTTGCATACAAATAAAATAATATGCCTATAAGAAAATGTAGGTTTTCATTATTTACATTATTGCTAACTGCCTAGGTAAGTTAATATGCACAAATAGTATACAGTACATTTTACAGTGCATATACAATACACACAGTGTCTCCACGTTTTACAAGTATACTCTACACTGTGTGTTGCACAATCTTAACCACTATAATGTAATAATAATATATTATAAACCAAACATTAGACTTGTACAATGCACGTATATTCAGTCAGTGCACCGTTGTTGAATGAATCCCTAAAAAGGTGAACGGCAACGCTGTCTCAATATTTAAGAGTCTTCATTTTCTGACTGGCTTAGAACAATAGAATAGAAGGGGCTCGCCTAAGCTCTTTATACTGATCAACCAGCCACCGTTTTGATTGCACCCTTTAAAAAAGGCCACCTTATTGTATTAGTAGTGTAATGCCCAGAGAGGTGTTATTATTGAAGAAAACTGGAATTCCAAACACAATGTTTTGTAAATGTAAAGTTTGTTCAATGACGCACAGAGATGTTAGGGGGATACATGAATCAGACAACAACGATTATCATTTTAAAGACTTAGCTATTTGCATCAATTCAAGGTTGGTATAAATCTCTTGTAAGATTATCTCAAGCGAAAACTTTTAAATCCAACATTTCAGTTTTTTCTGTATCATTTGGTGGGTTACGTGTACAGTCAGTTTCCATTATAATTGTGGAAGTAAATTCCCCAAATTTACCTCCCAAGTCCAAGACAAAACGCTAAAATTTGGAACTGAAAATTTTCGCTTGAGACAACCTTATAGGAGAATTACCAAGATTACACCAGTCTTGGCATCCATTGGTTCATTAACGTTAATTGGTAACATAAAATTTTACTTAGAACAGCCTTATTTTCATTAAAAGTAAATTACACAAATTTAGAAGGCATAGTTAAATAAAAGAAAAAGATGACGAATTCCAAGAGTTAGTTTGAACATATTCATTACCCGAGATATTATATTATATTTATTGTCAGATAATAATAATTATTTTAGTTATCAAAGGGAATTTAGTTATAGTGTAACCACAATTTCCCTTATAATTTAAATTACATTCCATTTGTAGATATTATGTTAAATTAGTTATTAACAAGCCGATTAGCCCCAATGAGCGTTCACTTACATCTAGCCCGCAAAGCAAATCGAAGATTTGCAGAAATGAATCTAGCTTTCAACTTTTATCAATGCGGTTGAATTTTGTCAAAATAAGAATTTTTAAAAGTCTTGCGCCCTTGCTGTCTAAGCTCTAAGCCAATGAGAATTTCGGCTACACAGAATCCAAAATTGAGCCTACCGAAGACAAATAATCATCGCCTTTAGCTTAGTAAGGAGAAATGTATAGAATGCAATCTTATTATTCCATTGATAGCTTATTTGTTAGCGAGGCAGAGGCTCACTTATGGAGCCGTGTTGTCTCTCCATATGTATGTACATGTGTACTAGAGCCGTGCAATAGTCAATTTTCAAAACCCAACCCGACCCGATCTAAAAATTTTGAACCTAACCCAATCCGACCCGGTCTAAAAATTTTGGACTCAACCCGACCCCGGTCTAAAAATTTTGAACACAACCCAACCCGACCCGGTATAAAAACATTGGACCCAACCCAACCCGACCCCGGTCTAAAAATTTTGGACTCAACACAACCCGACCCCGGTCTAAAAATTTACCTCAATAGTCGTCAACTTAAGCTCGAATGCATGGCTTAACATGGCCAGGGCGTTAGTAATTAATTATCAAACTAATTAATTAACTAATTAATTGGTAATTAGATGCTAATTACTAATTATATAGTTGGTTGCTCAAGAAATAATTAACTAATTACTAATTAATTAGTTGTTTGCACAAGAAGTAATTAACTAATTAAAAATTAATCAGTTGTCCACACAAGAAGTAATTAACTAATTACTAATTAATTGGTTTGTCGCACAAAAAGTAATTAACTAATTACTAATTAATAAATTAATTAATTGTGCGTAGAAGAAAAGAGTACCTATTCGCAAATTATATACAACCAAACGAGGCTATTCAAGCATTAATTGACGAAGCCAATGCCGAATAGTCGAGATTTAAATCGGTATATGAACTGTATAAAGCGTTGGCTATGTTATAATGTAATTAAGCAAATAGGTCATGTAATAAGTAGTAAAATGTATGTAAAATTGATCGGGAAAGAAACAATTGAGTCATTGAGTTAGTAATTTCAAATCCATTAATAGCTACTTACTAATTATTGTTGACCGATTATTGAATTAATTAGAAAAATTTTTTTAGACTAATTAAATTGCAAATTACTAATTAATTAGTTCTCCAAAAAAATTATTAATTATTAATTACTAATTAATTAGTTCTCCGAAAAAACTAATTACTAATTGCTAATTAATTAGTTCTCCGAAAAAGCTACTAATTACTAATTACTAATTAATTAGTTCTCCGAAAAAATTACTAATTACTAATTAATTAGTTCTCCGAAAAAATTACTAATTACTAATTAATTAGTTCTTCAAAAAATTTGCTATGTACTAATAATTACCAATTAATTACATCACAGCTAATTAAAAACGCCCTGAACATGGCTTCCCCTGCCTACACCTAATGGTGCTTGTGCCTTTTTATACCGCCTCTATAAACCGGCATGCCTTATAAAATGGACTTGTAAATACAAGGTAAATACTGAAAATATTTTTTAGTTTACCTCAATAGTCGTCAACGTAAGCTCGAATGCCTGGCTTAACATGCCTTTCCCTGTCTACACTTAATGGTGCTTATGGGCTTTTCATACCGCCTCTATAAACCTACATGTTTTGTAAAATGGATTTGTAAATACAAGGTAAATTCTGAAAATATTTTTTAGTTTACCTCAATACTCGTCAACTTAAGCTCAAATGCTTGGCTTAACATGGCTTTCCCTGCCTACACCTAATGGTGATTCTGGCCTTTTTATACCGCCTCTATAAACCGGCATGCCTAGTAAAATGGACTTGTAAATACAAGGTAAATACTAAAAATATTTTTTACTTTACCTCAATACTCGTCAACTTAAGCTCGAATGCATGGCTTAACATGGCTTTCCCTGCCTACACCTAATGGTGATTGTGGCCTTTCCATACCACCTCTGTAAACCAGCATACCTTATAAAATGGATTTGTAAATACATAGTAAATTCTGAAAATATATTTTCATTCACCTCAATAGTCGTCAACTGAAGGTCGAACTATTTAGTTAACATGGTTTTGCGTTCCTACACATAATGGTGCTTGTCAATATCTTTTACGGTCTCTCTCAACTAGAATGCCATATAAAACGAATTGGTAATTACAAGGTAAATTCTGAAAATATTTTTTACTTTACCTCAATAGTCGTCAACTTAAGCTCAAATGCTTGGCTTAACATGGCTTTCCCTGCCTACACCTAATGGTGCTTGTGGCCTTTTCATACCGTTTCTATACACCGGCATACCATATAAAATGGATTTGTAAATACAAGGTGATTTCTGAAAATATTTTTTAGTTTACCTCAATAGTCGTCAACTTAAGCTCGAATGCATGGCTTAACATGGCTTTCCCTGCCTACACCTAATGGTGCTTGTGGCCTTTTCATACCGCTCTATAAACCGTCATGTCTAGTAAAATGGGTTTGTAAATACATAGTAAATTCTGAAAATATATTTTCTTTCACTTCAATAGTCGTCAACTTAAGTTCGAATGCCTGGCTTAACATGGCTTTCCCTGTCTACACTTAATAGTGCTTGTGGCCTTTTTATACCGCCTCTATAAACCGTCATGTCTAGTAAAATGGGTTTGTAAATACATAGTAAATTCTGAAAATATATTTTCATTCACCTCAATAGTCGTCAACTGAAAGTCGTACTATTTATTTACCATGATTTCGCCTGCCAACTCCTAAATGCGCTTTTGCAGATTTTCTACCGCCTTTATCAACTAGCATGCCATATAAAATGATTTTGTAAACACTGGGTAAACTCTGAAAATATTTTTTCAATCAGCTCAATAGTCGTCAACTTAAGCTCGAACTATTTAGTTAACATGGTTTTGCGTTCCTACACATAATGGTGCTTGTCGATATCTTTTACGGTCTCTCTCAACTAGAATGCCATATAAAATGAATTGGTAATTTACAAGGTAAATTCTGAAAATATTTTTTAGTTTACCTCAATAGTCGTCAACTTAAACTCAAATGCATGGCTTAACATGGCTTTCCCTGCCTACACCTAATAGTGATTGTGGCCTTTTTATACCGCCTCTATAAACCGTCATACTTTATAAAATGGATTTGTAAATACAAGGTAAATTCTGAAAATATATTTTCATTCACTTCAATAGTCGTCAACTTAAGCTCGAATGCCTGGCTTAACATGGCTTTCCCTGCTTACACTTAATGCTGCTTGTGGCCTTTTTATACCGCCTCTATAACCCGGCATGTCTAGTAAAATGGATTTGTAAATACAAGGTAAATTCTGAAAATATTTTTTAGTTTACCTCAATAGTCGTCAACTTAAGCTCAAATGCTTGGCTTAACATGGCTTTCCCTGCCTACACATAATGGTGATTGTGGATTTTTTATACCGCCTCTATAAACCGGCATGTCTAGTAAAATGGATTTGTAAATACAAGTTGAATTCTGAAAATATATTTTCATTCACTTCAATAGTCGTCAACTTAAGCTCGAATGCATGGTTTAACATGGCTTTCCCTGCTTACACTTAATGGTGCTTGTGGGCTTTTTATACCGCCTCTATAAACCGACATGTCTAGTAAAATGGATTTGTAAATACAAGGTAAATTCTGAAAATATTTTTTACTTTACCTCAATAGTCGTCAACTTAAGCTCAAATGCTTGGCTTAACATGGCTTTCCCTGCCTACACCTAATGGTGCTTGTGGCCTTTTCATACCGTTTCTATACACCGGCATACCATATAAAATGGATTTGTAAATACAAGGTGATTTCTGAAAATATTTTTTAGTTTACCTCAATAGTCGTCAACTTAAGCTCGAATGCATGGCTTAACATGGCTTTCCCTGCCTACACCTAATGGTGCTTGTGGCCTTTTCATACCGCTCTATAAACCGTCATGTCTAGTAAAATGGGTTTGTAAATACATAGTAAATTCTGAAAATATATTTTCTTTCACTTCAATAGTCGTCAACTTAAGTTCGAATGCCTGGCTTAACATGGCTTTCCCTGTCTACACTTAATAGTGCTTGTGGCCTTTTTATACCGCCTCTATAAACCGTCATGTCTAGTAAAATGGGTTTGTAAATACATAGTAAATTCTGAAAATATATTTTCATTCACCTCAATAGTCGTCAACTGAAAGTCGTACTATTTATTTACCATGATTTCGCCTGCCAACTCCTAATTCCGCTTTTGCAGATTTTTTACCGCCTTTATCAACTAGCATGCCATATAAAATGATTTTGTAAATACTGGGTATATTCTGCAAATATATTTTCATTCACCTCAATAGTCGTCAACTGAAGGTCGAACTATTTAGTTAACATGGTTTTGCGTTCCTACACATAATGGTGCTTGTCGATATCTTTTACGGTCTCTCTCAACTAGAATGCCATATAAAACGAATTGGTAATTACAAGGTAAATTCTGAAAATAATGTATAGTTTACCTCAGTAGTCGTCAACTTAAACTCAAATGCATGGCTTAACATGGCTTTCCCTGCCTACACCTAATGGTGCTTGTGGCCTTTTCATACCGCCTCTATAAACCGGCATACCTAATAAAATGGATTTGTAAATACAAGGTAAATTCTGAAAATATATTTTCATTCACCTCAATAGTCGTCAACTTAAGCTCGAATGCCTGGCTTAACATGGCTTTCCCTGCTTACACTTAATGCTGCTTGTGGCCTTTTCATACCGCCTCTATAAACCGTCATGTCTAGTAAAATGGGTTTGTAAATACATAGTAAATTCTGAAAATATATTTTCTTTCACTTCAATAGTCGTCAACTTAAGTTCGAATGCCTGGCTTAACATGGCTTTCCCTGTCTACACTTAATAGTGCTTTTAGCCTTTTTATACCGCCTCTATAAACCGTCATGTCTAGTAAAATGGGTTTGTAAATACATAGTAAATTCTGAAAATATATTTTCATTCACCTCAATAGTCGTCAACTGAAAGTCGTACTATTTATTTAACATGATTTCGCCTGCCAACTCCTAATTGCGCTTTTGCAGATTTTCTACCGCCTTTATCAACTAGCATGCCATATAAAATGATTTTGTAAACACTGGGTAAACTCTGAAAATATTTTTTCAATCAGCTCAATAGTCGTCAACTTAAGCTCGAACTATTTAGTTAACATGGTTTTGCGTTCCTACACATAATGGTGCTTGTCGATATCTTTTACGGTCTCTCTCAACTAGAATGCCATATAAAATGAATTGGTAATTTACAAGGTAAATTCTGAAAATATTTTTTAGTTTACCTCAATAGTCGTCAACTTAAACTCAAATGCATGGCTTAACATGGCTTTCCCTGCCTACACCTAATGGTGATTGTGGCCTTTTTATACCGCCTCTATAAACCGTCATACTTTATAAAATGGATTTGTAAATACAAGGTAAATTCTGAAAATATATTTTCATTCACTTCAATAGTCGTCAACTTAAGCTCGAATGCCTGGCTTAACATGGCTTTCCCTGCTTACACTTAATGCTGCTTGTGGCCTTTTTATACCGCCTCTATAACCCGGCATGTCTAGTAAAATGGATTTGTAAATACAAGGTAAATTCTGAAAATATTTTTTAGTTTACCTCAATAGTCGTCAACTTAAGCTCAAATGCTTGGCTTAACATGGCTTTCCCTGCCTACACATAATGGTGATTGTGGATTTTTTATACCGCCTCTATAAACCGGCATGTCTAGTAAAATGGATTTGTAAATACAAGTTGAATTCTGAAAATATATTTTCATTCACTTCAATAGTCGTCAACTTAAGCTCGAATGCATGGTTTAACATGGCTTTCCCTGCTTACACTTAATGGTGCTTGTGGGCTTTTTATACCGCCTCTATAAACCGACATGTCTAGTAAAATGGATTTGTAAATACAAGGTAAATTCTGAAAATATTTTTTAGTTTACCTCAATAGTCGTCAACTTAAGCTCAAATGCTTGGCTTAACATGGCTTTCCCTGCCTACACCTAATGGTGCTTGTGGCCTTTTTATACCGCCTCTATAAACCGGCATACCTAATAAAATGGATTTGTAAATACAAGGTGATTTCTGAAAATATTTTTTAGTTTACCTCAATAGTCGTCAACTTAAGCTCGAATGCATGGCTTAACATGGCTTTCCCTGCCTACACTTAATAGTGCTTGTGGCCTTTTTATACCGCCTCTATAAACCGTCATGTCTAGTAAAATGGGTTTGTAAATACATAGTAAATTCTGAAAATATATTTTCATTCACCTCAATAGTCGTCAACTGAAAGTCGTACTATTTATTTAACATGATTTCGCCTGCCAACTCCTAATTGCGCTTTTGCAGATTTTCTACCGCCTTTATCAACTAGCATGCCATATAAAATGATTTTGTAAACACTGGGTAAACTCTGAAAATATTTTTTCAATCAGCTCAATAGTCGTCAACTTAAGCTCGAACTATTTAGTTAACATGGTTTTGCGTTCCTACACATAATGGTGCTTGTCGATATCTTTTACGGTCTCTCTCAACTAGAATGCCATATAAAATGAATTGGTAATTTACAAGGTAAATTCTGAAAATATCTTTTAGTTTACCTCAATAGTCGTCAACTTAAACTCAAATGCATGGCTTAACATGGCTTTCCCTGCCTACACCTAATAGTGCTTGTGGCCTTTTCTTAACGTTTCTATAAACCGCCATACCATATAAAATGGATTTGTAAATACAAGGTGATTTCTGAAAATATTTTTTAGTTTACCTCAATAGTCGTCAACTTAAGCTCGAATGTTTGGCTTAACATGGCTTTCCCTGCCTACACCTAATGGTGCTTGTGGCCTTTTCATACCGCCTCTATAAACCGTCATGTCTAGTAAAATGGGTTTGTAAATACATAGTAAATTCTGAAAATATATTTTCTTTCACTTCAATAGTCGTCAACTTAAGTTCGAATGCCTGGCTTAACATGGCTTTCCCTGTCTACACTTAATAGTGCTTTTAGCCTTTTTATACCGCCTCTATAAACCGTCATGTCTAGTAAAATGGGTTTGTAAATACATAGTAAATTCTGAAAATATATTTTCATTCACCTCAATAGTCGTCAACTGAAAGTCGTACTATTTATTTAACATGATTTCGCCTGCCAACTCCTAATTGCGCTTTTGCAGATTTTCTACCGCCTTTATCAACTAGCATGCCATATAAAATGATTTTGTAAACACTGGGTAAACTCTGAAAATATTTTTTCAATCAGCTCAATAGTCGTCAACTTAAGCTCGAACTATTTAGTTAACATGGTTTTGCGTTCCTACACATAATGGTGCTTGTCGATATCTTTTACGGTCTCTCTCAACTAGAATGCCATATAAAATGAATTGGTAATTTACAAGGTAAATTCTGAAAATATTTTTTAGTTTACCTCAATAGTCGTCAACTTAAACTCAAATGCATGGCTTAACATGGCTTTCCCTGCCTACACCTAATGGTGATTGTGGCCTTTTTATACCGCCTCTATAAACCGTCATACTTTATAAAATGGATTTGTAAATACAAGGTAAATTCTGAAAATATATTTTCATTCACTTCAATAGTCGTCAACTTAAGTTCGAATGCCTGGCTTAATATGGCTTTCCCTGTCTACACTTAATAGTGCTTGTGGCCTTTTTATACCGCCTCTATAAACCGTCATGTCTAGTAAAATGGGTTTGTAAATACATAGTAAATTCTGAAAATATATTTTCATTCACCTCAATAGTCGTCAACTGAAAGTCGTACTATTTATTTAACATGATTTCGCCTGCCAACTCCTAATTGCGCTTTTGCAGATTTTCTACCGCCTTTATCAACTAGCATGCCATATAAAATGATTTTGTAAACACTGGGTAAACTCTGAAAATATTTTTTCAATCAGCTCAATAGTCGTCAACTTAAGCTCGAACTATTTAGTTAACATGGTTTTGCGTTCCTACACATAATGGTGCTTGTCGATATCTTTTACGGTCTCTCTCAACTAGAATGCCATATAAAATGAATTGGTAATTTACAAGGTAAATTCTGAAAATATTTTTTAGTTTACCTCAATAGTCGTCAACTTAAACTCAAATGCATGGCTTAACATGGCTTTCCCTGCCTACACCTAATGGTGATTGTGGCCTTTTTATACCGCCTCTATAAACCGTCATACTTTATAAAATGGATTTGTAAATACAAGGTAAATTCTGAAAATATATTTTCATTCACTTCAATAGTCGTCAACTTAAGTTCGAATGCCTGGCTTAACATGGCTTTCCCTGTCTACACTTAATAGTGCTTGTGGCCTTTTTATACCGCCTCTATAAACCGTCATGTCTAGTAAAATGGGTTTGTAAATACATAGTAAATTCTGAAAATATATTTTCATTCACCTCAATAGTCGTCAACTGAAAGTCGTACTATTTATTTAACATGATTTCGCCTGCCAACTCCTAATTGCGCTTTTGCAGATTTTCTACCGCCTTTATCAACTAGCATGCCATATAAAATGATTTTGTAAACACTGGGTAAACTCTGAAAATATTTTTTCAATCAGCTCAATAGTCGTCAACTTAAGCTCGAACTATTTAGTTAACATGGTTTTGCGTTCCTACACATAATGGTGCTTGTCGATATCTTTTACGGTCTCTCTCAACTAGAATGCCATATAAAATGAATTGGTAATTTACAAGGTAAATTCTGAAAATATTTTTTAGTTTACCTCAATAGTCGTCAACTTAAACTCAAATGCATGGCTTAACATGGCTTTCCCTGCCTACACCTAATGGTGATTGTGGCCTTTTTATACCGCCTCTATAAACCGTCATACTTTATAAAATGGATTTGTAAATACAAGGTAAATTCTGAAAATATATTTTCATTCACTTCAATAGTCGTCAACTTAAGTTCGAATGCCTGGCTTAACATGGCTTTCCCTGTCTACACTTAATAGTGCTTGTGGCCTTTTTATACCGCCTCTATAAACCGTCATGTCTAGTAAAATGGGTTTGTAAATACATAGTAAATTCTGAAAATATATTTTCATTCACCTCAATAGTCGTCAACTGAAAGTCGTACTATTTATTTAACATGACTTCGCCTGCCAACTCCTAATTGCGCTTTTGCAGATTTTCTACCGCCTTTAGCAACTAGCATGCCATATAAAATGATTTTGTAAACACTGGGTAAACTCTGAAAATATTTTTTCAATCAGCTCAATAGTCGTCAACTTAAGCTCGAACTATTTAGTTAACATGGTTTTGCGTTCCTACACATAATGGTGCTTGTCGATATCTTTTACGGTCTCTCTCAACTAGAATGCCATATAAAATGAATTGGTAATTTACAAGGTAAATTCTGAAAATATTTTTTATGTTTACCTCAATAGTCGTCAACTTAAACTCAAATGCATGGCTTAACATGGCTTTCCCTGCCTACACCTAATGGTGATTGTGGCCTTTTTATACCGCCTCTATAAACCGTCATACTTTATAAAATGGATTTGTAAATACAAGGTAAATTCTGAAAATATATTTTCATTCACTTCAATAGTCGTCAACTTAAGCTCGAACTATTTAGTTAACATGGTTTTGCGTTCCTACACATAATGGTGCTTGTCGATATCTTTTACGGTCTCTCTCAACTAGAATGCCATATAAAATGAATTGGTAATTTACAAGGTAAATTCTGAAAATATCTTTTAGTTTACCTCAATAGTCGTCAACTTAAACTCAAATGCATGGCTTAACATGGCTTTCCCTGCCTACACCTAATAGTGCTTGTGGCCTTTTCTTAACGTTTCTATAAACCGCCATACCATATAAAATGGATTTGTAAATACAAGGTGATTTCTGAAAATATTTTTTAGTTTACCTCAATAGTCGTCAACTTAAGCTCGAATGTTTGGCTTAACATGGCTTTCCCTGCCTACACCTAATGGTGCTTGTGGCCTTTTCATACCGCCTCTATAAACCGTCATGTCTAGTAAAATGGGTTTGTAAATACATAGTAAATTCTGAAAATATATTTTCTTTCACTTCAATAGTCGTCAACTTAAGTTCGAATGCCTGGCTTAACATGACTTTCCCTGTCTACACTTAATAGTGCTTTTAGCCTTTTTATACCGCCTCTATAAACCGTCATGTCTAGTAAAATGGGTTTGTAAATACATAGTAAATTCTGAAAATATATTTTCATTCACCTCAATAGTCGTCAACTGAAAGTCGTACTATTTATTTAACATGATTTCGCCTGCCAACTCCTAATTGCGCTTTTGCAGATTTTCTACCGCCTTTATCAACTAGCATGCCATATAAAATGATTTTGTAAACACTGGGTAAACTCTGAAAATATTTTTTCAATCAGCTCAATAGTCGTCAACTTACGCTCGAACTATTTAGTTAACATGGTTTTGCGTTCCTACACATAATGGTGCTTGTCGATATCTTTTACGGTCTCTCTCAACTAGAATGCCATATAAAATGAATTGGTAATTTACAAGGTAAATTCTGAAAATATTTTTTAGTTTACCTCAATAGTCGTCAACTTAAACTCAAATGCATGGCTTAACATGGCTTTCCCTGCCTACACCTAATGGTGATTGTGGCCTTTTTATACCGCCTCTATAAACCGTCATACTTTATAAAATGGATTTGTAAATACAAGGTAAATTCTGAAAATATATTTTCATTCACTTCAATAGTCGTCAACTTAAGTTCGAATGCCTGGCTTAATATGGCTTTCCCTGTCTACACTTAATAGTGCTTGTGGCCTTTTTATACCGCCTCTATAAACCGTCATGTCTAGTAAAATGGGTTTGTAAATACATAGTAAATTCTGAAAATATATTTTCATTCACCTCAATAGTCGTCAACTGAAAGTCGTACTATTTATTTAACATGATTTCGCCTGCCAACTCCTAATTGCGCTTTTGCAGATTTTCTACCGCCTTTATCAACTAGCATGCCATATAAAATGATTTTGTAAACACTGGGTAAACTCTGAAAATATTTTTTCAATCAGCTCAATAGTCGTCAACTTAAGCTCGAACTATTTAGTTAACATGGTTTTGCGTTCCTACACATAATGGTGCTTGTCGATATCTTTTACGGTCTCTCTCAACTAGAATGCCATATAAAATGAATTGGTAATTTACAAGGTAAATTCTGAAAATATTTTTTAGTTTACCTCAATAGTCGTCAACTTAAACTCAAATGCATGGCTTAACATGGCTTTCCCTGCCTACACCTAATGGTGATTGTGGCCTTTTTATACCGCCTCTATAAACCGTCATACTTTATAAAATGGATTTGTAAATACAAGGTAAATTCTGAAAATATATTTTCATTCACTTCAATAGTCGTCAACTTAAGTTCGAATGCCTGGCTTAACATGGCTTTCCCTGTCTACACTTAATAGTGCTTGTGGCCTTTTTATACCGCCTCTATAAACCGTCATGTCTAGTAAAATGGGTTTGTAAATACATAGTAAATTCTGAAAATATATTTTCATTCACCTCAATAGTCGTCAACTGAAAGTCGTACTATTTATTTAACATGATTTCGCCTGCCAACTCCTAATTGCGCTTTTGCAGATTTTCTACCGCCTTTATCAACTAGCATGCCATATAAAATGATTTTGTAAACACTGGGTAAACTCTGAAAATATTTTTTCAATCAGCTCAATAGTCGTCAACTTAAGCTCGAACTATTTAGTTAACATGGTTTTGCGTTCCTACACATAATGGTGCTTGTCGATATCTTTTACGGTCTCTCTCAACTAGAATGCCATATAAAATGAATTGGTAATTTACAAGGTAAATTCTGAAAATATTTTTTAGTTTACCTCAATAGTCGTCAACTTAAACTCAAATGCATGGCTTAACATGGCTTTCCCTGCCTACACCTAATGGTGATTGTGGCCTTTTTATACCGCCTCTATAAACCGTCATACTTTATAAAATGGATTTGTAAATACAAGGTAAATTCTGAAAATATATTTTCATTCACTTCAATAGTCGTCAACTTAAGTTCGAATGCCTGGCTTAACATGGCTTTCCCTGTCTACACTTAATAGTGCTTGTGGCCTTTTTATACCGCCTCTATAAACCGTCATGTCTAGTAAAATGGGTTTGTAAATACATAGTAAATTCTGAAAATATATTTTCATTCACCTCAATAGTCGTCAACTGAAAGTCGTACTATTTATTTAACATGATTTCGCCTGCCAACTCCTAATTGCGCTTTTGCAGATTTTCTACCGCCTTTAGCAACTAGCATGCCATATAAAATGATTTTGTAAACACTGGGTAAACTCTGAAAATATTTTTTCAATCAGCTCAATAGTCGTCAACTTAAGCTCGAACTATTTAGTTAACATGGTTTTGCGTTCCTACACATAATGGTGCTTGTCGATATCTTTTACGGTCTCTCTCAACTAGAATGCCATATAAAATGAATTGGTAATTTACAAGGTAAATTCTGAAAATATTTTTTATGTTTACCTCAATAGTCGTCAACTTAAACTCAAATGCATGGCTTAACATGGCTTTCCCTGCCTACACCTAATGGTGATTGTGGCCTTTTTATACCGCCTCTATAAACCGTCATACTTTATAAAATGGATTTGTAAATACAAGGTAAATTCTGAAAATATATTTTCATTCACTTCAATAGTCGTCAACTTAAGCTCGAATGCCTGGCTTAACATGGCTTTCCCTGCTTACACTTAATGCTGCTTGTGGCCTTTTTATACCGCCTCTATAACCCGGCATGTCTAGTAATATGGATTTGTAAATACAAGGTAAATTCTGAAAATATTTTTTAGTTTACCTCAATAGTCGTCAACTTAAGCTCAAATGTTTGGCTTAACATGGCTTTCCTTGCCTGCACCTAATGGTGATTGTGGATTTTTTATACCGCCTCTATAAACCGGCATGTCTAGTAAAATGGATTTGTAAATACAAGTTGAATTCTGAAAATATATTTTCATTCACTTCAATAGTCGTCAACTTAAGCTCGTATGCATGGCTTAACATGGCTTTCCCTGCTTACACTTAGTGGTGCTTGTGGGCTTTTTATACCGCCTCTATAAACCGGCATGTCTAGTAAAATGGATTTGTAAATACAAGGTAAATTCTGAAAATATTTTTTAGTTTACCTCAATAGTCGTCAACTTAAACTCACATGCATGGCCTAACATGGCTTTCCCTGCTTGCACCTAATGGTGATTGTGGCCTTTTCATACCGCCTCTATAAACCGGCATACCTTATAAAATGGATTTGTATATACAAGGTAAATTCTGAAAAAATTTTTTAGTTTACCTCAATAGTCGTCAACTTAAACTCACATGCATGGCTTAACATGGCTTTCCCTCCTTGCACCTAATGGTGATTGTGGCCTTTTCATACCGCCTCTATAAACCGGCATACCTATTAAAATGGATTTGTATTTACAAGGTAAATTCTGAAAATATTTTTTAGTTTACTTCAATAGTCGTCAACTGAAGCTCAAATGTTTGGCTTAACATGGCTTTCCCTGCCTACACCTAATCGTGATTGTGGATTTTTTATACCGCCTCTATAAACCGGCATGTCTAGTAAAATGGATTTGTAAATACAAGGCAAATTCTGAAAATATATTTTCATTCACTTCAATAGTCGTCAACTTAAGTTCGAATGCCTGGCTTAATATGGCTTTCCCTGTCTACACTTAATAGTGCTTGTGGCCTTTTTATACCGCCTCTATAAACCGTCATGTCTAGTAAAATGGGTTTGTAAATACATAGTAAATTCTGAAAATATATTTTCATTCACCTCAATAGTCGTCAACTGAAAGTCGTACTATTTATTTAACATGATTTCGCCTGCCAACTCCTAATTGCGCTTTTGCAGATTTTCTACCGCCTTTATCAACTAGCATGCCATATAAAATGATTTTGTAAACACTGGGTAAACTCTGAAAATATTTTTTCAATCAGCTCAATAGTCGTCAACTTAAGCTCGAACTATTTAGTTAACATGGTTTTGCGTTCCTACACATAATGGTGCTTGTCGATATCTTTTACGGTCTCTCTCAACTAGAATGCCATATAAAATGAATTGGTAATTTACAAGGTAAATTCTGAAAATATTTTTTAGTTTACCTCAATAGTCGTCAACTTAAACTCAAATGCATGGCTTAACATGGCTTTCCCTGCCTACACCTAATGGTGATTGTGGCCTTTTTATACCGCCTCTATAAACCGTCATACTTTATAAAATGGATTTGTAAATACAAGGTAAATTCTGAAAATATATTTTCATTCACTTCAATAGTCGTCAAATTAAGTTCGAATGCCTGGCTTAATATGGCTTTCCCTGTCTACACTTAATAGTGCTTGTGGCCTTTTTATACCGCCTCTATAAACCGTCATGTCTAGTAAAATGGGTTTGTAAATACATAGTAAATTCTGAAAATATATTTTCATTCACCTCAATAGTCGTCAACTGAAAGTCGTACTATTTATTTAACATGATTTCGCCTGCCAACTCCTAATTGCGCTTTTGCAGATTTTCTACCGCCTTTATCAACTAGCATGCCATATAAAATGATTTTGTAAACACTGGGTAAACTCTGAAAATATTTTTTCAATCAGCTCAATAGTCGTCAACTTAAGCTCGAACTATTTAGTTAACATGGTTTTGCGTTCCTACACATAATGGTGCTTGTCGATATCTTTTACGGTCTCTCTCAACTAGAATGCCATATAAAATGAATTGGTAATTTACAAGGTAAATTCTGAAAATATTTTTTATGTTTACCTCAATAGTCGTCAACTTAAACTCAAATGCATGGCTTAACATGGCTTTCCCTGCCTACACCTAATGGTGATTGTGGCCTTTTTATACCGCCTCTATAAACCGTCATACTTTATAAAATGGATTTGTAAATACAAGGTAAATTCTGAAAATATATTTTCATTCACTTCAATAGTCGTCAACTTAAGCTCGAATGCCTGGCTTAACATGGCTTTCCCTGCTTACACTTAATGCTGCTTGTGGCCTTTTTATACCGCCTCTATAACCCGGCATGTCTAGTAATATGGATTTGTAAATACAAGGTAAATTCTGAAAATATTTTTTAGTTTACCTCAATAGTCGTCAACTTAAGCTCAAATGTTTGGCTTAACATGGCTTTCCCTGCCTACACCTAATGGTGATTGTGGATTTTTTATACCGCCTCTATAAACCGGCATGTCTAGTAAAATGGATTTGTAAATACAAGTTGAATTCTGAAAATATATTTTCATTCACTTCAATAGTCGTCAACTTAAGCTCGTATGCATGGCTTAACATGGCTTTCCCTGCTTACACTTAATGGTGCTTGTGGGCTTTTTATACCACCTCTATAAACCGGCATGTCTAGTAAAATGGATTTGTAAATACAAGGTAAATTCTGAAAATATTTTTTAGTTTACCTCAATAGTCGTCAACTTAAGCTCAAATGCTTGGCCTAACATGGCTTTCCCTGCTTGCACCTAATGGTGATTGTGGCCTTTTCATACCGCCTCTATAAACCGGCATACCTTATAAAATGGATTTGTATATACAAGGTAAATTCTGAAAAAATTTTTTAGTTTACCTCAATAGTCGTCAACTTAAACTCACATGCATGGCTTAACATGGCTTTCCCTCCTTGCACCTAATGGTGATTGTGGCCTTTTCATACCGCCTCTATAAACCGGCATACCTATTAAAATGGATTTGTATTTACAAGGTAAATTCTGAAAATATTTTTTAGTTTACTTCAATAGTCGTCAACTGAAGCTCAAATGTTTGGCTTAACATGGCTTTCCCTGCCTACACCTAATGGTGATTGTGGCCTTTTTATACCGCCTCTATAAACCGTCATATTTTATAAAATGGATTTGTAAATACAAGGTAAATTCTGAAAATATATTTTCATTCACTTCAATAGTCGTCAACTTAAGTTCGAATGCCTGGCTTAATATGGCTTTCCCTGTCTACACTTAATAGTGCTTGTGGCCTTTTTATACCGCCTCTATAAACCGTCATGTCTAGTAAAATGGGTTTGTAAATACATAGTAAATTCTGAAAATATATTTTCATTCACCTCAATAGTCGTCAACTGAAAGTCGTACTATTTATTTAACATGATTTCGCCTGCCAACTCCTAATTGCGCTTTTGCAGATTTTCTACCGCCTTTATCAACTAGCATGCCATATAAAATGATTTTGTAAACACTGGGTAAACTCTGAAAATATTTTTTCAATCAGCTCAATAGTCGTCAACTTAAGCTCGAACTATTTAGTTAACATGGTTTTGCGTTCCTACACATAATGGTGCTTGTCGATATCTTTTACGGTCTCTCTCAACTAGAATGCCATATAAAATGAATTGGTAATTTACAAGGTAAATTCTGAAAATATTTTTTATGTTTACCTCAATAGTCGTCAACTTAAACTCAAATGCATGGCTTAACATGGCTTTCCCTGCCTACACCTAATGGTGATTGTGGCCTTTTTATACCGCCTCTATAAACCGTCATACTTTATAAAATGGATTTGTAAATACAAGGTAAATTCTGAAAATATATTTTCATTCACTTCAATAGTCGTCAACTTAAGCTCGAATGCCTGGCTTAACATGGCTTTCCCTGCTTACACTTAATGCTGCTTGTGGCCTTTTTATACCGCCTCTATAACCCGGCATGTCTAGTAATATGGATTTGTAAATACAAGGTAAATTCTGAAAATATTTTTTAGTTTACCTCAATAGTCGTCAACTTAAGCTCAAATGTTTGGCTTAACATGGCTTTCCCTGCCTACACCTAATGGTGATTGTGGATTTTTTATACCGCCTCTATAAACCGGCATGTCTAGTAAAATGGATTTGTAAATACAAGTTGAATTCTGAAAATATATTTTCATTCACTTCAATAGTCGTCAACTTAAGCTCGTATGCATGGCTTAACATGGCTTTCCCTGCTTACACTTAATGGTGCTTGTGGGCTTTTTATACCGCCTCTATAAACCGGCATGTCTAGTAAAATGGATTTGTAAATACAAGGTAAATTCTGAAAATATTTTTTAGTTTACCTCAATAGTCGTCAACTTAAGCTCAAATGCTTGGCCTAACATGGCTTTCCCTGCTTGCACCTAATGGTGATTGTGGCCTTTTCATACCGCCTCTATAAACCGGCATACCTATTAAAATGGATTTGTATTTACAAGGTAAATTCTGAAAATATTTTTTAGTTTACTTCAATAGTCGTCAACTGAAGCTCAAATGTTTGGCTTAACATGGCTTTCCCTGCCTACACCTAATGGTGATTGTGGATTTTTTATACCGCCTCTATAAACCGGCATGTCTAGTAAAATGGATTTGTAAATACAAGTTGAATTCTGAAAATATATTTTCATTCACTTCAATAGTCGTCAACTTAAGCTCGTATGCATGGCTTAACATGGCTTTCCCTGCTTACACTTAATGGTGCTTGTGGGCTTTTTATACCGCCTCTATAAACCGACATGTCTAGTAAAATGGATTTGTAAATACAAGGTAAATTCTGAAAATATTTTTTAGTTTACCTCAATAGTCGTCAACTTAAGCTCAAATGCTTGGCCTAACATGGCTTTCCCTGCTTGCACCTAATGGTGATTGTGGACTTTTCATACCGCCTCTATAAACCGGCATACCTTATAAAATGGATTTGTATATACAAGGTAAATTCTGAAAATATTTTTTAGTTTACCTCAATAGTCGTCAACTTGAGCTCAAATGCTTGGCTTAACATGGCTTTCCCTGCCTACACCTAATGGTGATTGTGGCCTTTTTATACCGCCTCTATAAACCGGCATACCTTATAAAATGGATTTGTAAATACAAGTTGAATTCTGAAAATATATTTTCATTCGCTTCAATAGTCGTCAACGTAAGCTCGAATGCCTGGCTTAACATGGCTTTCGCTACCTACACCTAATGGTGATTGTGGCCTTTTTATACCGCCTCTATAAACCGGCATACCTTATAAAATGGATTTGTAAATACATAGTAAATTCTGAAAATATTTTTTACTTTACCTCAATAGTCGTCAACTTAAGGTCGCATGCATGGCTTAACATGGCTTTCCCTGCTTACACATAATGGTGATTGTGGTTTTTTCATACCGCCTCTATAAACCGGCATACCTTATAAAATGGATTTGTATTTACAAGGTAAATTCTGAAAATATTTTTTAGTTTACTTCAATAGTCGTCAACTGAAGCTCAAATGTTTGGCTTAACATGGCTTTCCCTGCCTACACCTAATCGTGATTGTGGATTTTTTATACCGCCTCTATAAACCGGCATGTCTAGTAAAATGGATTTGTAAATACAAGGCAAATTCTGAAAATATTTTTTAGTTTACCTCAATAGTCGTCAACTTAATTTCAAATGCTTGGCTTAACATGGCTTTCCCTGCTTACACCTAATGGTGCTTGTGGCCTTTTTTTACCGCCTCTATAATCCGGCATGTCTGGTAAAATGGGTTTGTAAATACATAGTAAATTCTGAAAATATATTGTCATTCACCTCAATAGTCGTCAACTGAAAGTCGTACTATTTATTTAACATGATTTCGCCTTGCAACTCCTAATAGCGCTTTTGGAGATTTTCTACCGCTTTTATCAACTAGCATGCCGTCAAAAATGATTTTGTAAATACTGGGTAAACTCTAAAAATGTATTTTCATGCACATCAATAATCGTCAACTAAAACGCGAATGCATGGCTCAACATGGCTTTCCCTGCCTACACCTAATGGTGCTTGTGGCCTTTTTATCCCGCTTTTATAAACCAGCATACCTTATAAAATGGATTGGTAAATACTGGGTAAACTCTGAAAATATATTTTCATTCTCCTCAATAGTCGTCACTTTAGGTCTAACTATTTATTTACCATGGTTTTGCCTGCCTACACCTAGCTAGGTGGATATGAGTCCAAATCCGAGTGTTAATCCATATTTGTCAATGCCTTCAAGAGTTATAGACAGACAACACGGCTCCATAAGTGAGCCGCTGGCTCACTAAAATGGACATGGGGAAGACATAAGTATCTCCTCCTACTCTAGCCGTCTGTACTCATTCACTATTTTGTTTTCTCTGGTGAATTGACCATACTTTGAAAAACCGTAAACCTGGTGCACTTCTATTTTAGACGGCTATTTTAATAGAACTTCACAGATGTCGTAGGTGGTGGAAGTTGCAATATCATAACCAACACAACAAAAAGCAACCCACATCGTTGTTTTAGAATACTTGTGACATATACATTGTCTAAGCACTTTTATGCCTCGTGATCCAAGAAGTGTTGATTGGTGATACCTAAGTGTATCCTCCTCCTTTGTTCCTATCTTTACAAAAAATACTAGCTAGCCTGGCCTGGTTTATAGTGGGCACTACTGAATCCCTAGCTTCCTAAATGGAATGAACTAATTTTAAGTAAAGTGGGGTACAAGAGGATATTATTTTAATCTAAGACACAAAATTTTATTAATTCAATTTGGAGAGGAGAAAATGTGCGTGCACACTACGTACAGCCACGACATGAACTGAATGATTCAACGAACATACACTACACTACAAGAAAAAAGATGCATCATTCAAACTAAAATATTAGCGCCTAACAGCACATATACAAGGATTACGTTAGACAGACGTATTAACATACACTACATAGGTAATAGAATAATGGGGACATCCTGGACATTTTGGATCCCAAATTTGGACAAAACTTAGCAATTTATATCTCATTCGAATGAGCACAAAAAACTATGATAATCTATAATTTTAGGATTCTATATGACATAATTAACATGAATATGCCATAGTCGGCGAAGAGTATTTTAGAAATATGAACCAAACACTAAATACTAAACACTATTGTCCATGTCTTAGGCTCAGCGACAATACTATTGGGTACTAACGGTATGCATTTTAATGACGATACTGTATCTGTATAATATTTTGTTTTGCAAATGTTGCAAAAAGAATGAGTTCCTTAATAGTCAAAAAGTAGTTTGTATATCTGTGCTGGCATGTAGTTATTACATTTAGCATCCTTACGACATCCCATATTTGAAGATACCGTTAGTACCCAATAGTTTACTAACACAACGATGTGGGTTGATTTTTGTTGTGATAATTATGATATTGCAAGGGAGCGTTCATATACTACGAGGACTTTTTTTGGCCGATTTTTGAACCCCCCCCCCCGCCTTGAGGACCACTTCGCAGCATTTAGCCATCAGCCATCTTGTAGCATACAAGGAGAGGACATTTCGGGTACCCCGACCCCCCCCCTCAAAGTGGTCCTCGTAGTATATGAACGCTCCCCAAGATTGCAACTTCCACCACCTACCATTGTGAATATGGATAATTGTTACTTTTGTGAAGTGAATTATTTTTGCTATTACAGAACATTTCTTGGTAGCTCTTGGTCGTGGTCCTTGCTTTCTGAAATACCCAAAAAGTTGATTACCTGATTTTCCCCATAAACTACCGTTGTACAGAGTTTGTATTTGATATTTACACAAGACGAGTTGGAAAGGTTAGGTTAGGTAAAGTCGATGATCGATGATGATGATGAACTTCAGAAACTTCGCAAATGACTGTATAATATCACTTTCAGAGGAAAGCTGTTTTTGATAAATGCGAATGGGCCAATGGGCTAATTTTAAAATGACGAAAAAATCCAATGGAACTGTCTTTCAAAGGGAAAAGTCTCCAATGGGAGACTTTTCCCTTTGGAAGTGAGAAAGTAGGGGAGGTTGGTATTCAGACGTTATTATCGCACATTAATCACCAGGAGAGTACATTCTTACGTTAAGTCATACTAATAAAGAATGGCATGCCCTGCCTTAATGTGACACAACCTTAATTCCTTAGTGCTGTTCAATTTTAAATGACTTTTCCAGGCTTTTTGAATTAGCTAGATTTGGTTCTCCAAATTTTTAAAATTTGGTTCTGCAAATTTTTAAAATTTGGTTCTGCAAATTTTTAAAATTTGGTTCTGCAAATTTTTAAAATTTGCTTCACAGTCCACATTTTAGTGAAGGGCGCTTTTGGATGAACGGTGCTTTGAGTGAACGCCGCTTTTGGGTGAACGGCTCGTTATAATATATGCAAATGAAGGGAGATAGAATTGCCAAATATACGTATTTCTGTACAATACTGAAAATAATTAAATCCAATTGTTATTTTATTTAGGCTTTCAATTTCAATACTGACATAACTTTCATATATTGCTGACCAGGTAATGTAGTGCTCAGAATAACAACTTAACTGCAACCACTGATAGGGGATTGTATCCTGGTTACTCTATGTAAATTCAAAGGTTAAATGCAGACTTCGAATACTCAATGGCTGTTTGAAACACATGTATTAATCCCCCTAAGTGGTTGCAGTTAACATGTTATTTTGACGTTGACATTACCTGCTGACCCAGTTGGTTTAGGATAAAAATTCTAACTGCATCAAATGTTTTAGATACAATAGGACACACGTAATCCTTAGCATTCCTATTAGTAACCAATGGGTGCTTTTGCATTTGGAGATGTGCATCCTTGTTTGGTGAAGCTTGGAGATTTGATATAAGCTGCAATTTCGGGAATAGCTTCAAATCGTTTCTTGTACTCGACGAGGTTTGGATAAGGGTTCAAGTAATTAGCGTCGTAAGCCGTAAAGAAGTACAAAAGTTCATAGAAAGTAAAGTCCACGAAAGTTGGCTGAAAATAAATGGAATGATATCCCTTACACTCAAAAATTCGTTAGCTTAGCGGCATACTATTATTGTAAAAATAGTTTTCGTGGATACCTTATCTCCATTAAGAAACTTTTTAGTCCCAAGGAACTTAGATAGATCTTTGAATTTTGGTGGTGCTCGCGTCTTTAAGCCTTCTTTGTCTCCATCCTGTAAATAAAAGATTATAAAAACAAAATATTTACTAAAAATGACCAAATGCTATTTTTGTTGTAGATATACAATTTTCATTTTCATGTAATACTTTTGGAAGCTCAATATTTTTTAATGCTGTACCGTGTTGCCGTAGGCATATCCTGCAAGCAATGTCCAAACGTCCATTATGACATTTTCAATCATGTCCGCTTTTATTATTGTGGTTGGATCAGTTGGAAACAAACCCTTTGCCTTTCCCTTTTCTCTGGCCAAATACCTAATGATAGCTTTCGTTTCCGTTATGCGGAGGTCGCCTTCTATCCAGTAGGGAAGCTATGCAAATTATAACCGTACTTCAGACCATAATTCTCTTTTAATTTAATCATGACTTGAAAAATATATTTATTTGATAAATAAAAAATATATTACTATTATTACATATGTATTCGAACTTACATTTGGGAAATCTAATCCCAGATTGTATTTGTCTGCCACCCAAGCTGCTTCATTGTCCTCTCCGTACAATTTATTTTCATAGTCAAGTCCGATGTATGCCAACAAAAACCTAATTGGCTGACCGAACTGCAGAGCAATACGATTTAAATAAGTATTACAGAATACAAAAATTACCCCAAAAACTGAGAGTGAATTTACTTTGTATAAAACATTGACTTTATTTATAATTAACTAAAGGTAAGTTAAATGTTCATAGAATAGTGCATCATCGTACTTACCCCACGAATATCCCAGTATCCCAAAATTGGTTTAGACATTTTGGAGGATATGTACTATCAAAAATATGAACCTGAGAAGGGCAGTTAGATCGCAACCAACTTTGGTAAAGCTGCTACTAAATAACTGAGCGTCCAGCAAGTGAATCCACTACTTA
Source organism: Yoshiicerus persimilis (assembly GCA_020352615.2). Lineage (NCBI taxonomy): Eukaryota > Metazoa > Arthropoda > Collembola > Entomobryomorpha > Tomoceridae > Yoshiicerus > Yoshiicerus persimilis. Next base: position 59,329,893 of record CM036940.2, read on the forward strand.
AATGGTTGTAAAATGTGAGAGCTTCATGTTTGTAGATAAAGATACTCAACTCAATGTCAATGTCAAAGTCAATTTGCAGTTTGAAGTATCCTTGAGACTAAGTACGCTATTTACTCCATCATCAGAACCAAATTAATACATAATGTATATGAGTACATGTCTAACTAATTTTTGCTTTCTCTATAGGTTAGTCATATTTCTGAGGTTCTTAACCCTTTACTATATGGCCATATAGGTTTCTAACCCTTATACTCAAGTAGCATTAAGAGGATCAGAGAATGGTTAGTTTCTATTTGTAAATAAGTATTGATATTGTGGATTGGTTACATATTACATTATAAATCTACACAGTATACTGGTAAACTGTAGTAGTACAGTTACAAGCCGTTGCAACTGTACCCCCACAAGTCTGGGCAAATGCCAGGCTTTCTGGAAATTTCCGTACTTTCCTTTTCGACCAAGAAGCAAAATTTTCAAAATTCCTTATCTTCTTCCCTATAAACATGCATACATTTTCCTATAGTTGTACAGGGATTCCCAAAACGCCCTGCCCTGATTTGTGATAATGCAATTGTTCCTAACCAGTCTTGATATGCAGATTGTGCTATATATGTAGCGGCGACCGTCATGCATTTTCGGAAAGCAATTAGCTTAGATAGTGTGTACCGTTCTTAATAATTATTATTATTTAAAAGCGGTTAATTTTTGTTCATTAATGATTTCTTTGAAATTTGTTTTAATTAGCATTAATGGCATGTCAATTAGGAAATTCCTATTTGAATGGTGCGATCTGCAAAATGCTTAATGTGGTTCTCACAACTTTCACATCAACTTGGAAGCTAATAAAAGGATTTGTTTATAAAAGGACTCGACCATTTGAAGTAAAGTGCTCCATAAAGAATAAAGAAAGGAAAATATTTAAGCAAAATTGCAAGATAATTTGAAACCTAATGAAATGAATATTCTTCTATTTTGCTTTGGGAGTTCTTATATGCCAAATGTATCAATACTAGAGGAAAAAGTAAACCAAATAATTATTTTATATTTCCAATACGGTCACGATTGTCTTTATTCTTTGCCTTAATTGTTTCAGGATAAGAGTATTTTAAGGATTTTAAAACCTGCACTGGATTAAAACCCAATAGGCGCTACGGCAGTTGGAAGAGTACATCCCTTGAAAACATTTGATTTGATATGAGCTGCAATTTCCGGAATGGCTTCAAATCGCTTCTTGTACTCCACAAGGTTGGGGTAAGGCTTCAAGTATTCGGCGTCGTATGAAGTGTAGAAATGCAATAGTTCGTGGAAAAGAAAGTCTACGTACGCTGGCTGAAAAGTAATTAAACCATTAAATATTGTGTAACAAATCAGTTTTTTCATCTTTAAATTAAGAATTCTTATTTGCTTACCTTATCTCCAACGAGAAACTTTTTGCTTCCTAGACATTTAGAGAAATGCTTAAATTTCAGTGGTGCTTGAGTCTTGAAGTAGTCTTTATCTCCATCCTGCATATTAACAGTGGCTTTTATTTAAGTGCATATAAAATATGCAGAATATAATCGGTTTACTTCAATAAAAATAATCACTTTACTCCATATAAATACATTTAGCTAAAAAATATTTATCCAGTGTCAAGTATCATTACAGCGAACTGATAATATACCTTTTCCTCAAGTTTTAATGCAATTTGCTAATGTTTGAGTACATTTAGCTCAAGTAGAGTACAAAAGCTTCACTATACTTGAGGCAAATGTGCCAAAATATTAGCAAATTCCATTAAAACTGGCATATTATCAGTTCGGAGTAATGATACTTGGCCCTGGATAAATGTTTATTAGCAAAATGCATTTATATGAGGTACAATGATTATTTTTCTTGAAGTAAACCTATTAGTTTTGAGGCGGGTTTAAATTTTCCCCATAAACAGTTATTAGAAAGCATTTTGAATAACCAAACATTCTTGTTTCCATGATGGGTCTAATTAGCATTAATACATCTTTACTACATATATTTAATATTTACTACTGTACCGTATTTCTGTAGGCAACATTTGCAAGCAAAGCCCAAGTATCAATGACGACATTTTCCATCATATCAATTTGTCTTGTTGAGATTGAGTCAGTTGGAAATAAGCCTTTTGCAGAACCCTTTTCTCTGGCCAAATATCTAAGAATCGCTTTCAATTCTGTTAGGCGGACGTCGCCTTCAATCCAGTAGGGAAGCTAAATACAAATACCAATTGTCATCAAGCACTAAATTTCCCTAAGCTTATCAGAGAAATAAACGTTGTTGTGAAACGTACCTAATAAGTTAGCTGAAATGAATTTATATAAATATATTTTCATATTTTTTACTTGAAACTTACATTTGGGAAATCTAAATCAAGACTGAATTTGTCTGCCAACCAATCTGAACTGTCCTTGAAGTCATTGTACAGTTTATCTTCATAATCTACTCCAATGTAGGCTAACAAGGTCCTAATTGGTTGACCGTACTGTAAAAATATATATTAAAGATACTACTCAGTATTTTTATTGATGAAAATTAATTATTCTTTTGTCTGAACAAATGAACCTTGCCGACCTTGCGTCATACAAAAATACATAATATAGGAAAAAATGTTAGGTAAAAATGCGGACTTACCCCACGAATATTCCAGTATCCCAAAGTTGGTTTACCCATTTTTAAGGAAAAGTTTTCGAAAGACTGGACCAGGAAAGTGAGATTGAATTACTACTAACGTTCGTTACCTACAGCGGCGATTCAATAACTGAGTATTCAACAAGTTGGTGATCGTTGGTCAGATAATCAGAAAAGTAGGTTGTTGATATCAGAATTCAAGGCCAAGTCAAGTATCCTTGAGACCAGGCTGCATTTGTGATATATACCTACCCATTAATATTGCTGTCTGCACCTCGCCATAATATATGGAAGCAGATAGCAGACAAGGCGTGCAATTCTCATAGTATGAGTTTTTGCATAATTTGAGTTCATGGCTGTTGTAACATAGCTATAGGCTTAGTCTGCATTAAGTGCATCTAGATAACCTTAAAGAAAAAAAGGTTACTGTTAAGAGTTATTTATTATTTTCCCATTAAAAGTTCATTCTCCCCTTCAGTCAAGTTTTTTTTCTCTTTATTGAAAAAGAACATTTTTATGACCGTAGCGTTGATCTGCATTTGGTTTTACTTACCAGGTAATATAATTGCATACCATGTGTACTGGCTGCTTGTTTATTTTGATACCAAAAAGTTTTAAGGTTTAAAATAGAAACTTTTTGTTAACCGATTTGTTAATGTTGTCCTCAAATGCATTTTATTTAGGGTCAATTTTTAATTCTTTTTGCTTAGATTTGTTATTTCAAAGAACACTTTTATTATGCAATCTTATGCAAATTTTCTTGGTGAACGGAGTCCAGTTAGGTAAACTGTAATTATATGAAGAATGGAACATTGCAACTGAACATGGGAATCTGTCGCGTTGAATGTATTAAATATAATATTAATTAAAATTGCACTGTGACTATGCAGAAATATTTTTTCTCTCCTCAATGTTCTTACTCATTTTCATGGAGTCAATAGATCAAAGGGCATATACTATGCTATATCATAATCAGTAGTAGGATAAAACCAATAAATTCTGTTGCCAAAAATGGTTGGAAGATTTATTTTGCATTGCAAATAATATTATTGAGTATCAATCAAAATGAACTAAATTTTGAAATAATCTCTGTAGAGAAGTAGCACATAAAGTTCTTTAGAATCCGATTGGTGCTACTGCAGCTGGAGAAGTGCAGCCCTTAAGGGATGCATAATGTGGAGTTTTCATGTAAGCCGCAATTTCAGGAATAGCTTCAAATCGAGCCTTGTACTCCACCAGGTTTGGGTAAGGGCTCAAGAAATCAGCATCATATGCAGTGTAGAAGTACAAAAGTTCGTAGAAAATAAAGTCGACATAAGTTGGCTGAAAATTAATTGAAATATGATAAATATTGTAAACGAATACTGATATGTTTCATAATCTTATCATTTAAAACACTTAATGTGTTCAACCTTATCTCCAATGAGAAACTGCTTTGTGCCGAGAAACTTCGAGAGAGCTTCAAATTTCAGTGGTGCTTGAGTCTTTAAGTTTTCTTTCTCCGCATCCTGTGCATAAGTAATTAAAAATAATATTTATTAAAAATTAAGCAATCAAACATTCTAGTTTGATTATTTGTTTTTTATTTTGCACTTTATTTCAGCTTAATTTTCAACAGTACCCCGTTTATGTAGGCAACTCTTGCCAGCAATGGCCAAACGTCAAATAAGACATTTTCGATCATATCCATTTGCCTGGTTGAAGCTGGGTCAGTTGGAAGCAAACCTTTGGCTGCACCTTTTTCCCTGGCCAAATGTCTAAGAATGGCTTTCGTCTCTGTTATGCGGACATCGCCTTCTACCCAATACGGAAGCTATACACAAATTGTCCTCATTACAACAAACCTTATCTCATTTCACAACATAAATAACTAATTTACTCGTTTTCACATGTGTTTCTCATAAACTAAAGGAACAATATCATAAATTTTACAAAAGTTATTAATTACACAACAAACAAAGACTTACATTTGGGAAATCTAATCCCAAACTGAATTTGTCCGCCAGCCAATCCGCTCTTTCCTTGTAGTCAGAGTACAATTTGTCTTCGAAATCAACTCCCATGTAGGTCAACATGGACCTAATCGGCTGAGCGTACTGTAGAATCACATAATTAAAATAATTACTGTAGAATTTACTTTAATTATAATTTAATTATTTTTATGCGAGCAAATAATTACTTCTTTTGAAGTATATTAAGATTAAACAGTAAATAAAATAGTCATTATAATCAAAAGGTGGATTTGACATAATGATAGGGTTTAAAAACTATTATCGTCCTAACTAGAAATGTAAATTACTTTATAAAAAATGAATGCAAGCTTTCGCCGGCAAGCGTGGCTGAAGCACAAACAAGGTAAATTGTTAACAGAAACTGAATTGCATGTTTCGTTTGTTTAGGTTTCATTGTTTGTTTTAGTATCGATTTTATCGGTTTTGTGGGCTAATAGTACTTACCGCTCGAATATTCCAGTATCCCAAAGTTGGCTTACTACACATTTTGAAGGAAAGATTTCGAAAAATTTAGGCCTGAGATAAAATATTGACTTGCTCTCAAAGTTGGCGAAGCCGGTGTGGGAGGTGACTCAATAACTGAGCGTGAGCATCCAACAAGTAAACTATGTACTACCTTATACTTGTATAGACTCATAGTGAGAATAGTGAGAAAGGCCTGCTAAAGATAGTATAACTATTCAATGTCAATGTGAAAGTCAAACTGTATAGAGAAAGAGTGACCTTGAGTGAGACTTAGTCTTCTAGTTTAGTTACCTATATTTTACCATCGCTGCAGCAAATGAATAATGCAAGTCGCTTGCATAAGCCTTCCCTCTTTCTATTCTGTTATATAGCATAGCATGGTAGATATATAGAATATAGATGCAAAGGGAAATGAAATATTGCCTATGTCTGAGTTGCCTCTCTGTCATCACCATTAATCACCATGCTTCCAAACAGCATTTTTATGATAGCAATTGAGTTTTGTAGGGTTCGTTGAAATCGCCTTGCTGAAAGTTGCAATTGCTTATTTTTTACGTAGAATAATTTATACTAGTAAAGTAGCAGCGTCTTTAAGTATCGCAATAATATAGACTTCTTGTCTCAATGTACTTTGCGTAAACTGCTTTTACGTAAAATGGTAGGCAAACTGAATCATCCGAATTAAAAGGTTAAAAATTCATTAGATACTTTTTAGTTATTTTTAATTATTCACAAGTGTCTCTTTTTCATTTGCAGTTTCATGCGAAATTAATTTTTAACCAACTGTCACATTTGCGATTCCTTTGAATTTTTCTGACAATCCAAAAGGCACGTCTAAAAGTTAATAACTTTTCGAATGGTAAATATGACTATTTGCACTAAATTTAGTTTATAGACATATTGACACAATAAACAATTGTCATGCAAAAGCAATTAAGTGATTGCACAAACCATTGTTAATATACTAGCCGAATTCACTTTGTGAGGTTTTAAAGTTCCATGGGGGAATTCTAAGATAAAAATGCTTTATTCTCTGCTGGTAAATACTTAACATTTAGTCATTTTGACTACATGTACATTGTGTACCTATTTTGAATGAACTAGTCATTTAGATGCCAATTCAGGATAACCGTATAATGTGTATTCCACCTTTAAGAAATAATTCTCAATACCTACACAGCTTTTGCAGTGACGTACTAACATGAAAATTACATGGACGTTAATTACAATGGTATTTCTCAAAATAAATTTCTCTGCCCACCAAGTTTACAATTCTACTCCTTGACTTTTCATGGTCTATTTTGTCTGTTTATGAACGGTAACTACAGTGTAGTGCTTACGAACGAAAGCATACTTTTGGTATTGTAATTGAGTTGATTTTGCTTCAAAAATTTAACATTTGGATTATGAATTAACACTTTGGGCTTAAAATTACCGTAGGTGGTCTGTTTGGAAACTTAAAAATTCCATTACGGATTATATTCGAGTAGTCTTACGGGAACGTAATGATGCAATCTATTATATAATCAGTAGTGACTTTAAAAAAGGTAATTGTAGTAGAAGGAGTAATGAAGTAAAAGCTTGCAACTTTAACTTTCAGAGATGGTAGTGATTTGAGAATTCGGCGGAGTGCCTTTTGTTTGGTTTTGCTCCAAGAATCACTGAAACTGATAGTCAAGTCATACATTTGGGCAGACATGGACAATGTTGCAAAGCCAGCGGTAGTAGTGTTAAATACGCCGATTGGAAAAGTTAATATTCCAGGAAATTCGTCAATGAATAGATGGTTCATGCTTCTAATGAGAATGTAAAAGCAGGGGATTAATCCGGTCATCGTGTGTAGCTTCATAGTTGGAATGGCCAATGGAGACATCGCATTATTAAAGCAATTACAAAGAACTTCTAAACTCCGAAATATTTTTGTTGCGGTTACTGGATTTCTTATGGATTCTTTGGTGTAGCCGGTGTCGCTGTGTTTACTACGAACAAAAATAAAGTTGCGTAATAGAATACGTTCAAAATTCAGTAAATCGGAATTGGAATTGAAATATTAATTATAATACTGTATTTCTGTAAGCCAGAAACTGATGGTATTAGTATGGGCTGCCACTATCCATAATGTGAGAACGTAGCAGATGATCACATTACCAGCCATATTGAATTCTTGAAGAGCCCCCGGAATGCGGTAGTACCAAGGCTGGGTAGCTTCATAAATATAAGAAAAGAGATACCAAGGCTGATAAGGCATGATGCAAAAGAATGTTACAGATGCAAGTATTTGACAACAGTTGGACGGAATCGAAAAATTCATCAGTAATTTTCCATTCTCTTCGAAATCCATCATTGTTGAGATTGCAACATATTTTTCTGGAATTTAACCAAAGTATTTTGTTTTTCATACTAATGTTTGATCGTATCACCATTGACGTCATACTTATTTACTTGCAGTACTCTCATAAAAACATTAGTGATAATAACAAATGAAATTGCGGTGTCTTTGTAAAAATATATTATATTTGCAATGTTGAGCTTTATATGTAATACTTTGTAATATTTGAAGTGTTTACCAACCGATCAAGTGTTTATTCGTCATTAACATTGTGTTAATGTACTCTCGTATCTGTTCTCTGTAAAAATGCAGGTTAACATTGAAGTAGACAGCACAAACGTACCAGTAAACACTGAATGAAGATTGGAATATATGTCGGTAGCTTTGTGAACCTGCTTCAGCGCTAACTCTAAGGTAAAACGAGTAAAATTGAAATAGCATAATGCAGGTGATTTGAATGGTGTAAAATTTCCAATAAATATTCCAAACTTTTAGAAATCTTGAATTCCATAATTCTATCCTCATTTGCTGTTTATTCCACTTCCAAGGCAAAGCTCCACATAAGGAACCCAGAAAAACTATTTGCTGCATTCGCGTCAGGGTACTACTGCTTAACAAATATTTATATTCCGACTGTGTAGTGCTATTAGGGTCCTTAAAATGAGTAGCATTTTCTATATTTTGCTTAAACTCATCGTTCTTCAGCTCAAAATGACTGTAGTCCTTACTTATTGTTGAGCTACTTTGTCGAGATTGCAATCCATCACTGCTGGATTCAATATCAACAGTTACAAAACTGTGGTGTTTACTAAACTGATTGCATTTTGAAACCGGTCCAGTCATTCCTTCGTCGAATACATCATTTTCTTCTTCGTAAGGAATGATGGATAGTCCTTTTATCTGCAATTATGATTGCAATTTAAAACAACAATTGAAACATGACTTCAATTATATATTAAATATAAACAAAATGCAATTAAAATTTCTATCTTTTAAACCGCAAGCTTCCAGAAAAATGTGCCGCTGTTTCAGGACTTGCTTACAGTAATCGGTTATTTATTTTATTAAGCTTATTTTAAAATATTAATATTAAAATATGTCATAGACAGAGATGTACATAATTCTTAATTATTATATTTTTGCAGAAATCGCTTACTTTAGAAAGGTTTCGCTTTCGCCGTTTCCTCAATGTCCCTGTCTGTTGCATTATTTTTCTTTTAAATAATTTGAATTTCCAGAACTCGAAACAATACTGAATCGGATATTGAAATGTATTTGTAGGAACAGGGGTATTTTAATAGGTATATCCCAAATATTAATTGGAGTCCTTTGGATTTGTGGACTACAAGGCGAAAGAAAGCGAAATAAATTGTGTACCTTCTATTTTATAGCAACAATACCTTAAAACATGGTGCTGATTAGGTTAAAAAATTTACTTAGAATTTAATTGACTTGTGGGCAATAGAGCCAATAAGGTTGGATTGAAGATTGATAATTCAATACATTACCCATTTTGCACCTGCTATTCATTCGTCATTTAAGTCATTTTCCATTATTTATGCTAGATTAATGAACTGACATTAAACGGCACAATTTTAACTTCCTGCGCAGTAGATCAGTGTTACTAATACTTAGCAATAGTACAATCAAACCTCGGAAAGACATATTTTCTATGCTCACGCACCTTTCTTGTCAAACGATATTTCATGTATCCGAAGGTAATTGCGAAAATTTCTATTAAGCTTGGTTCCTGAGTAGGTTTTTTCTCGGCATTTGCTCCTTACCCTTGCTTGCTCCTTATTGTCAATGCTCAACTACTTTTAATAGGGACAAATAAAAACCTGCTTTAACAAAAATCAAAAGCAATAATATAATAAGCATGCAGTAATCGCCTATTGCTGGATTTATCCTAACATGAAGTTACTTTTGGCAATTCTGTTATTTTACCACTCAATTCTATTAAGCTTATTTATAAGCAAAAATACATAGTACAGATAACATTCTCAACATAATTATGTTAAGTAATGCATGTCTCATTTACTTGAAAGTTTTTGTTTAACTAAAATTTAAGTGCTAATTTAAAAATTGAATTCTGTCAGTTTGCATACCACATGTACAAAAAATATTGATTGAAGCAATATTAGCAACGTGCTGCCATAGCTTTTAAATCAAGAAAAGACTCTGAAGACGGTACTAACGGAACACATTAAAATGTCAATAATTCGATTGGCAACAAAAATGCTCCTACTATGTTTGCTAATGGTTTATACATTCTGCATGATGAAAAAATCGGTAACCTTAATGATTGATTTTCGTTTCTACGTTTCGTGACTACTCCTCCCTTTTTGTATTCAAAGTTTTATTCCACATTGAAAATACAATTCCCATGCCGAAGCAGAAAGTTGTATGATAGCAATTCACTACAATAATGTTTGGCATTCAGAATTTATTTAATTCTCTATAGGTATATCCTATACTTAGGTAAACATTTTGTGTATATGTACTCCTTTAGACTTGCTTTATTTTTATTGTTATTTACGAATAAACGTATTATTAAACCTGCATGTTTGATATGTTCGCATATAATGAGCAATTTGTTAAATAGTACTTTGTTGTCATGCTCCATGCTTCAAGAGTTTACTTTTTATATTACACTACTCAACGTAGGCAATCAATTTCCAGTAAAGAAGCCAACGGGTGGAAATACGCGGCATACTTAAGAGTGAATTTAAGTGACAAGTCTAATATTACTCATTCCGGGTGATTCTGAGTTCCTAGAATTTTATTCTGTATTTGTAAATATTAAATTATTAGTTACCTTTGTTTCTGTAAATACTTTAGAAAGTTACTATAGAAGGTAATATTTCTATAATTCTATTAATTCTATTAATTTTTTTCTTTTAAATGTATGCATACATTAAATAATATTTTATTTTATTAGCTAATTAGAATAATCACTTGGAAAAATGGAAAAATTTGAGGATACATTTCCTCATTCCTTTCTTTATGGTGAATATGGCATTGGGAAATACCCGAAAGCAGTTGAAGAACTCGATTTAATAAACCTTAGTGCCGAGATCCGTGAAAAAGAAAATTGGAGTGAGAAATTCAAGAACCCGACAATTATATCAAAATGGAAATCAGAAATTTCTGATCGTATTTCTGAAAGTGAAGCTAAACTGGCGTATGTATTAGAAGAGTTGTCATACTACACATCTCTGAAAGATGGTTTGATTGAAGTTGCAGCTGTCGATGGAACTTGGCAAGCCGACAATTTAATAGACGATGCTTTAAAACAAAGCTTGATAAGCGAAGTAAGCATTCTTGAAGATATTCCTGAGGCAGCAAAAGATTGGCATCCCGGGTCCAATGATCAAATTCTGGATTTAGTGCATCCGTCCTTATTTTGCTTCGTTGAAGGAAGAACTCGGGTGACAAAGCAATCTGTCAAGGCAGCAAATTCTTTACAAGATGTAAGTTTTTTATTTCATTGCAGTAATTACTTCGTATCCTGGATCTAGTTTATAATAAAGCTATATAATAAATTACCAGATTTCGAGAATCGGCTCTCAGTTGTATTTTTCATCAGAAGAAAATTTCCTTACTCCAGAGGAAGTTACTGAATTGGCTTTCCGACATACTACAAATTTTCCAGCATATTGCAAATCTAAAAAGTTCCAGTGGTTGCCTTCAGAATTCCAGGTTAAAGAAGATGGTTCTGTCAAGATCGCTTCTTATATCAACAATCTTCATCCTAATGACCATGAAAACCTTTATCATTGCCTTGAAAAGGTTTTCGAAAAATTCGTCCCTCTGTTCAATAAGGTGCTAACAGATTTAAGAAATCCTAAGCCAAACCGTATAAAGGTCGGTTCCTGGTATGAAGAGGATACAACCCAGCCGGATAAAGAAGAGAGCAATGACAATAATAGTGACGAAGATTTTGAATCGTCACAGTCACAGTCGCAACAAAATAGAACGCCAATACCTCCAGAAATTCCTAAATTTTCATTACCAGATCCCCCGAAAACAATTGTCAACCTGGCTGGACGAACGCTTCAAGTTATTGTTAAGCTGGCAAATATTCAATTGACACCAGACAAACCAAAATATCGTGGTAAATGTTTAAATAACATTAGAATTTTGATTTCACTTCAGATTTTGAAATTAAAAATATAACTTGTGTAATTTCAATTTACAGGTGGAACATGGCATATTGAGGGAATGGTCAATGAACAAATCGTGGCTTCTGGAATTTATTACTATTCTTGTGACAACATTACCAAATCGGTATTACAATTTCGACAAGCTGTGCAGGAACCTGATTATGAACAGGATGACAGGATTGGAGTGTCAACAATTTATGGAATGAACGACGAGGAACCAATGTGTCAAAAGTTGGGTGGAATTGTCACCAAAGAAGGTCGCTGCATTGCTTTTCCGAACACTCTTCAACATTGGGTGGCACCTTTCAGGGTAATTCAGAGAAAGTTAAATTAAAATTGTAAAATTGAGTAATACAGCAAATATATTTCGTTTTGTTTGAAAACAGCTCGAGGATGCGACACGACCAGGTCACAGAAAGATTCTGGTATTTTTCCTAGTGGATCCAACCGTCAATATAATTTCAACGGCTCGTGTACCACCGCAGCAAAAGTCGTGGTTTCTCCAAGAAGTTGTAACTCAACCATTAATTTTCCCTGCGGAAATTATTGAAAAGATTATCGAGCCGCTAGATTGGCCGATGAGTCTGGAAGAGGCAAAGAAGCACAGAGATGACTTGATGGCAGAAAGAAAATATTTTATGAAGAAGTCGAACAACGAATTGTTCGAGAGACCTTTCTCTTTGTGTGAACATTGATGAAATACCGGATTTGAAACAGTATCCCAGTATTCTTAAAACGCATCTTAATGATAATGACACAATTCACAAATAGAAAATGTTACCCGTTAAATGCATAATTCTTCATTTTCGTTCTGTTACAAATATTATAGTCAGTATTCGGTGGATGTGATATTTTTGGTTCTGCAATAAAATTAATTCAATGAATTCGCTTGGAATTGTTTTTTGAATTTACGAAACAATTAGAATAACATAGAGCAAAACGCTTGAAATCAAATTACGATGGATTAGAAAACCAATTTCAAAATACTTTTTATTCGTAATGAATGAAAACCTTACAAATGAGAATTGTGTTATAGATAATAGATTGCTATTTCGTACAAAAAAGTGGTCTATTAACAAATAATAGCATTGAGGTTGTAATTTCTGGGACAGTTATACATGTTTAAAGCCAAACAAAACTTTCAATCCAATCTACAAAAGACTGCACATTATTATACATCTGGTACAGTTCCTTTACAATTTCTAGTTCCAAATGATGCTATTCCTATTAGATAATTCCTGTATTTAATGCTTTGCTCCATTACGATTCCTCCTCCAATATCACCCTACTAATAAACGAGAAATACAATGTATTGAAACTTGTAAGGACTAAGGACGTATTTAGACTCCAAATAGAGTGAGGGCTACTCATGAATGCTTTAATAAACTATATCTAGGTTCTATCTAGCAACTAAAGAAAACAAAATAGAAGAATATATCTAAGCAATAGGAGAATATGAAAATCCTAATATGTCTTAAATCCAGTCTAAGTCTAAGAATTCGACCTACCTTTAAATAAATTAAACTTTAGGCAAATAACATAACACGTCACAAATGCTAAGACACCATAAAATAGTCCAATGGAGATACTTAAAAGTTTGTTTTTGTTTCGCAACTATGGAACTCGGATTTTGTTCTTTGGCGTCTTACAGAATAGTATATCACAAGCTATTCTTTCAAATACTGTCTGAAAAAAACAATGTAGGGAATTTTCTTACATCACGTAACGAAACTTTTCCGTAGGATAAATACTACTTATCTGTTATCTGTTATGCTGTAGTCACAGCGGTAGTGAATGATTCTTTTGGTCCATAATTTTAGCCCACATCATAAAATTCATCAGCTTTCCATAAACAAAAACCGTTATTTTCCATAAGTATAGTCAATTTGCCATAAAATATTATTTTACCATAAGACTCGTCCCTCAATACAAGAATAATCATTTTCCCGTACGTAAAATTGCTTTTCTCACATAGTATTATGCTACTTTATTGTCATTATTTTTGTTAATTATGATTATGAGGGCAATAATACTATGCTTAATTAGCTATTTAAGTTTTCCTTATAATTAATGGTAAGCAAAGAGACGCGTTTCTAATTCCAAAGAAAAAACACCAAATATGTGGGAAAAGCAATTTTACTTATGAAAAAGCGATTATTCTTGTATTGAGTATATATTCTGACGGTAAGGTAATATGTTTATGGTCATGGTAAAATTATAGGTAAATTATGGTAACTGCAGTTATATAAAGTCATTCTTTTGAACACTGCTTAATTTCTTCTTCAACATTTGAACTAAAAGACATTTTTACCTTATATCAGTGTTCGCCTATTTCGCATTTCGCAGCAATTTCACGAGCGTAATGCGAAAAACTGCGAAAAACTGCGAAAAATGCGAAAAATTGCGAGAAATGCGAGAAATTGTGATATCCTCCTTGAAGTGGAAAAATCGTTCAGTTATTATATCGCTTTGATTTCCTGGCAGTGAAAATCGCTATCTAAAATAAAATTGTTTGCTAATAAGGCATAAAAAGAAATAAAATACAATTCGAAATCTTATGCTGATTATACAAAAGTATACAAAAAGGAAGTGTAAGATGATGTTTTGCGCGCATTCTAACTAAATTCTAGTAGTATTGTAAAGGACTTTTCCGATATTTTCATAAAAACTTTCGTGAGATTTTTATTGCAGTACATTAAAACTTCCTTGATACAATGCAACTTGTAGCTATTTGAGAAAACTAAAATATTTTTAAAAAACTTTGCTAATTTAATATTATGTAATTCAATTCAATTCAATAATTTCATATAATTTCAAAAGTAAACCCGGCATGGCAGAATGCTTCTGTGTAGCAGGATAATGGGGGATTACTTCCGGTTGTTTATCAAAAACTTTGTTGTTCATTAAGTGCATTGTAAATGAAGTCATTAATAACGTAGTTATCATTATGTCTGCCGGGCTTTCGCTCTGCATGGATAAAATTAATTTATCCAGATATAAGATATATTGCGAAATTATGGCCTGGAGTTAGTTAATAATTCAGGTAATTGTCTTATTATAGTGACAATAAATGGTCTCTCTTAGCCCCAATTTCAGCTAATTTTCATTTCTCGCATTTTTCGCACTGCGTAGCAATCTTTTTACGCGCTTTTTATCACTTTTTCGCACTGCGAAAAACGCAGTGCGAAGTGCGTAAGGCGAACACTGCCTTATATCCGAAACCTCATTTCGGATATTTTACATTTAATGGCAGCCATCGGTACCGTAAAGTCGGCCAATATTGACATAATCTGAAAATAAAGAGGATTATTGTCTACATATCCTTTAAGTATTTGGAACTCCATGATACATATTCATAGATGTTGGTGCCGTCTGGGTCTCAAAAACTCTATCAATATACAGAAGGCAATTGAATTTGCAAATTAACAGCAACCGTTTTCAAAGTTTTAACCAAATACTTATTAATGGTTGAACTGGATCTGCTCATCTTCAAAAGTGAAAAAGCTATTTATATGCCCGATTTATTAAAGTACGTTATTGAACAAAGATTCTCAATATCATACGTTCCTGAATTATCACACAATCGCAAACAGATAGACTAAATAGAAGTCAAAAATAGACGTTTATAATTCCGTATATTCTAAGACTAGTTAAAAAATGACAACTATGGTTTCACATAAAAAATATTTCCCGGTTATTCTACTCTGCTGTGTTTGCATTTTCAGTTCAGAATGTCAAACTCAATTGTCACCACCTGCAAATTATGATTTTGACATTTTTTTATTTCCAAGTAATTTAATGGATTATATCTTTGAAAAAATTGTCTTCTCACCACGAACCATAATTTTTGTACCAACTATTAACCTAACAAAATGGGATGCTAAATACAAAGGAAGAAATGAATACCCAAGTTCTCTATCAAACATAAATAGTAATATCTTAACAGCAGTGGAACCACCTGGGAAAATAATTGAACGCTTTAAAACTTTTCCGGCTATACTTGGTCGACAAGTGGACCGACCAAACGATAAGTTTCTAATAATTTTCGCTAAGAAAAAGTTTGATGAAATCAAAGACAACTTTTTGGCTCAATTGGAATGGAGATTGACGACTGCAGTTTATTTTATGTTCATCAATTCAAAGGACGACATGGAAATACTAACACTGTCACAATTCACTAAAGCATTTGTAAGGACTGATATGACAACATCGCAAGGACAATGGAGAGGAGTCACAAGAAAAGGCTTACAGAGTAATCTTCATAAAATAGGTATCTTTACTTTGGAATTGACAGTACTAGACAGTAATTATGGTAGACGTGAGTGTACTTCGTCCCCGTACGTTCTGATTAACAAACGAATACTCAAAATATGCCTTTACGGTAGTGTACAGTATCCAGTTGTCGAAATACTGGCCAAATATTTAAATTTCACGTCTAGCTACAAAAGAAATGCTATGAATATTGGAAATGGTTTTTGTGGCCAGATATATCCCGAATACGAGTACGTAGATTTGTCTGAGTACAAAAGCACACAAGTTATCTATTTAACATTTCCTGGGGAGTGGACATTCATCTACTGTGTAGACAAAGAAACCTATTACGATAAGCCACTATCGATCTGGATTGACATAATGGACATGAGTACATGGCTATTATTGCTAACCTGTTGTATTTTAGGCCATGCACTAATATTTCGATTTACAAAACAAAAACTGACATTTGAATCTATTAGTAACTTATTTGTTTCCGCCATTGCGATTCTTCTCCGTCAAAACCACAACCAAAGGAAAATTCTTTTGTATGGAATTTTATGCTTGGTATTAAATATTCTTTTAACTGAGTACGAAACTTACATTACAACTGAAGTTATTGCTCCTGTGGACAAAATAAAAATGAACAATTTCCGCGAACTAATTCTAAATAATTATAAACTAGTTTCTATCACTGGACATTTATCTGGAGGTATGACCGAAAGTCAAGGTTATTCTGCTGTACATTCCTATTTCGCACAATACGGCATTAAGGACAAAGAAAACTCTAGTGTCTACTTTTATGACTCTGATAAGTTTAATGTGACTTCACTTCATAAAATAACTTCTTTGACAGACACAAAACTAAAACTTTGTGTTACAGATATTAATTCTAATTCTGAAGGAAGGCTCTACCATATGCAACAACAGCTTCCTTTATTGAAATGTGCAAAAACAATAGAGCATGCTAATGGTCGATCATTTTCTTGGGGGTTTCGAGGATGTTTTCGATATGAACTGCTGAATGTTATCCAAGAACTGAATGAAATGGGTCTGCTCGACCTTTGGCGACGAATTAAATATTTCAATCCACACATCAAATTCCTCAAAGAAAGCAATCAATCTGAAGGGGAATTTCAGAGCCTTAGCTTTGACATGAAAATTGGGGCAATTTTTCATGTATTAGGATATCTGGTCATTGTTCCTATTTTTATTTTTCTACTGGAAAAGTGTTTCAGTTTAGTCTTTCGAAATGTAAGTGATGTTTATACTTTCTGGATATATTTCAGCGATAGATAATTAATCTATACATTACTAAACTCTCCAATTTGCAGCGGTTTTGACATTGTAAGGCAAGATCGACAGTATAAAGGTCACGGGGGTATGGCTTTCTTTGTACGTAAGGATCTTAAATATACTAAATATAATTTTAAAAATGCGGAATTGTTAAACAAAAATACAAATTTAGAATTCACAGCTTTGACTGTTCAAAATAAGTTTTACAAATCTATAATTATAGTGTGTATCTATAGAGTACCAGTTTATATAGTTTTACAAATAGATAAAGACATTGAGTCACTAACAATTATTTTTAATGAACTAAAATCTCTGAATAAGAATACTTACGTACACGGTGATTTTAATTTCAGAACAAGCAGTTCCTTCGATAAACTAAACAGACTATTAATAAGTAATTCGTTAATTCAGTTAGTAACAAAACCAACAAGGGGAAAAAGCAAACTAGACTTATTTATTACAAATGACTCATCTACTGTGGAGTCTGTAAATGTTGTGCATCCACATATTTCGGATCACAAAGCAGTAAATGCATGTCTACATTTTGAAAAGCAAAAAATTAATAAAAAGGTAATTCAAGTTAGACCCTACGATAACCTGGACAATCCTTCGGTCCCTCCAATTAGAAGCAACTAACATGTGGATTTAGAAAGAAAGTTCGTTAGATAAGAACTTAAGTTTATTACAATCCGACTCTTTGAAATTACTTGATAAATTCGCACCTCTTAAAGTAAAGACAATTACTTGTCGTCCTCAAATAATTTTTAGTAATGAAGCACGTAAACTAAAATCACTGCGTAACAAAGCGTATAAAATCTATAAAAAGAATAGCACTGCCGAAAACAAACTCGCTTTATTAAATTGCAATAAAAATTTAAAACAACAAATATTTAAAGACAACAAAAATAAGTTAAATGATGAAATTAAAAATATTGGCGTATTCGACGCTTTAAATAAGTACATACCCCTTAGTAAGTCAAAACAAAGCAGTATAGATATGGATGCAAATAAAGTAAATGATTATTTTGTATCAATATGTAGCGACGTGTCCACACAAGTAAATGCTCTAACCAAACATGTGGACTTACCCACTGTCAATGATAACTTTACTGTAAACAACATTACCGAATACGATGTAACGCTTTCTTGGAGTCAGATAAGAAAGAAAAAGTCGCGTACAACAGATTATTTAAGAATGTCCCCAATAATGATGAATATATTTCTGAAAATACCAAACTTTCTAGAACACATTTGTAATATTTATAACCAAAGTATAACTGAATGTTATGTACCTGAATGTTTAAAAGTATCCAAAGTTATACCAATTCCAAAGCTAAAAAATCCTGTTGAGCCGTCGCATTATAGACCTATTTCTATTCAATCTATTGTACTAAAACTTCTTGAAAAATGTATATACGCACAATTAAGTAAATATATCCTAAGTAACAATGTACTTTCACCACGACAATTTGGTTTTAGGCCAAATCACTCTACTACATATGCAATGATAGCATTAGTCGATATATTATTTAAAAATCTTGGCGAGGGAAACATTAGTAT
Source organism: Yoshiicerus persimilis (assembly GCA_020352615.2). Classification (NCBI taxonomy): domain Eukaryota; kingdom Metazoa; phylum Arthropoda; class Collembola; order Entomobryomorpha; family Tomoceridae; genus Yoshiicerus; species Yoshiicerus persimilis. The sequence continues at coordinate 59,348,612 of CM036940.2, forward strand.
GATTCTAACATTAGATGTAGCTAAGGCTTTTGATAAAGTAAATTCAGAAATATTGCTTCAAAAACTGAAATGGTACAACATAGATACAAATTGGTTTAAATCATACTTAGAAAATAGATCTCAATATGTTCATATTCCTTATACGCAAAACGCAGATGGAAAAGTCACAAGTCACCCCGATAATATAAATATAAGTCACTGCTCAGAAGTAAAACCCATTGTAACTTCAGTACCTCAAGGCAGTATACTAGGACCATTATTATTTTTATTAATGATAAATGACTTGCCACTTATTGTAAAACACACAACCATATTTTTATTTGCAGACGACAACTTTTTAGTAGCCTCAAGCTTGCCTTGTAAGTCACATAATATACTGGAGTCTCTAAAAAAGGACTTTGAATCTATTCAGAACTGGATGCATGAAAATAAAATGTCCTTAAATATAAACAAAACTGAACTGCTGGTGGTAGGGAAAAAGTCAGTTTTAGACAGGTTACCAAATGTTACGTTAAAATTAGGGGATACTGAAATAAAACCCGTAGATAAACTAAAGATACTAAGTCTAATAATAGATAAGCATTTAACGTGGGTTGACCATATAAAAGCCTTTATTAATAAGTGCAACAATACCATACGATCTTTGTATCCTATACAAAATATGCTAAGTCAGTATAACCGTAAAATAGTAATTAATGCATATACCTTGCCAGTTATAAGATATATGAGTGTGATATGGGGTACTGCAGCGCAAACTGCGTTAAAAATGGTAGAAAATGTTGTTCGTCGAGCAGGCAGATTTGTTCTTGGGCTGCACAAATACGATAGTGTGAAACTTGAGCTAACTTTGTCCTTAAAGTGGTTTCTTCCTACATACCTTTACAATTACGAATTACTTAAAGTAGTGTATTTAATATTAAGTAAAACTTGTCCTGATTATTTTATTAATTATCTAGATGTAAGTAATTATGCAGTTACCCAAGCATACCTGGCTAGGCGGCTTACGCGAATAATCAATCTCTATGTCTGCTGTCGGGTAGTGGGTTCGAATCCCGCTTGGGGTATAAGGCCAGAGGTTGTTTGTGCGACGCACGAATGGAAAGATAGATAAACTAACTATGGGGTAATGGAACTATAGTACCTGAGAGGCCCAAGTCCCACGGGATTCCGGGTACAGTAGGGCAGAACCCCATCAGGCACACCTCGTGTGTGTAGTGAGGCTATGAATCCATCTAATGACAGCCTTTGACCTCTCGGCATTAACTAACAACAATGCCTGTCTCAGGGGAGTTGGCAATGAGCCCGATTATGTGGCCTGAGCCCTGGACACCTTCTCTATAGAAGGTTGTTCGCCTCTTATAACAGAACAGAACAGAATTATGCAGTTAAAAAAACTAGAAATACAACTACCAGTTATGTATTAATACCTAAAAATCAAAATATGTACATGAAACGATCTTTTAGTTCTCAATCTTGTAAAGAGTGGTGTGCAATTCCTGACGATTTAAAGACTAGTGTTAAATATAACAAATTTTGTAAAACTTTAAAAACTTTTCTCCTTCTAAAGCAAGAAGATAGTTGTAATCTACCTATAGATGAAAATGTTTGTGACTATTCATGCATCTTATCTGTTGTACAGGATATGGACCATTAATAATTTGTTATGTTGAATAATGTTGTACTCTCTTAAATGTAGACAAATGTAACAAGAAATATTACGGTGTAACAATTGTACTGCGTGAACTTTTAAGTGATAAATAAAGCATTGGTGGTGAAATTGCTCATTTGGGGGAAACCACCAATAATTGTTAATAATAATAATAATAAACGTTGTGTGCTTTGCTTGAATTTGTGCTAATGCTAATACTACTATGAAAATGAGCTTGTTTGATATTGGTATTAATTTTGATGCCCTGGGAATCTATCTTTGGTGATCTTTGTATTTTGCATCAGAAGAAAGTTTCCTTACTGGAGAGGAAGTTACTGAATTAGTTATATCATTTGTTATTATATTTATTATATATCATATTTGTTATATTATTTGTTATAAACTAATATATCTTGCACATCTTTAAATTTGGCTTTATTTCTTACACATGTTTTCGTACTTGTTAAAATGAACACCCAACTTTTATTATAATTGTTTTAGCTGAAGTACCTAAACACACTACTTTCTTCATGTTACGTTACGCTTCACGTTACGTTAATCTTAGTGTTAACTATTCTTATAATTACATGTAAGTTATTACGCTAGTGTTTTCATAGTGTATAATACTATAATTTACGTGTACCTCACAAATTCTAGAAAATATTATTCTCTTGTTATCCTTGTAGTAATTATAAATAATCTTGCAAGAATATTGTATCATAATTTTCCTCATATGTACTTAGTATATAAACCCCTTGAAAAATAGGTTTATTCCCCTTGTAATAAACTCATCTTTCGGAAATTCCTACTTACCTACTCCTGAAGTAAACCCCAACCTCCTGCTGTCATTTGAATCTGCATCACAAATAATCATTTCTGAAGTGTTGGTCCTGATTCCGATATGGATTACTCTAGAACCACGACTTATTCACCCTTATACCCCGATTCACTTTTAGGCCATAATTCAACCGAAGGTGCTCACAAGTTTGACACGGGAGAAATAACTTGGCTTTTAGCCTGTACAGCCGTCACATGGTAAATTTAATGCCATAAGAAAGAGTTTTCATAATTTTTGGAAATTTAAATTAGCAATTTAGATAACAAATACCTTACATAATTAGTTACGTTTGTTTAATCAACTTATTCACATTTAAAGGTTGATGTTACCCGGGGTGGGTTACTTCTACAATGGAATGGCTCCTAGTAAAAGTTCTTTATCACTCTTCATGTTATGTTTCTGGTCATGTGCTGTAGTATCTCTGCAGGTGAGATTTAATGTTTTCACTATCATAAATATCATTACAAATCGCTAACTTCAGCATTTTGCTCTTACCATTAATAAATGTCAATTCATTATTGATTGGTTACAGTGGTACCTCATAGGATATTCCCTCTGTTTGAGCAACACTGGAGGTCCATTCATAGGAAATGTTGACCACCTTCTACTGAGAAATATTGACGATTCTCCTGCAGCGGGAAATGAGCGAATTCCTGCATTACTTGTTTATTTGCAGCAATTGCACCTACAATTATTCTGGGTGCCGTGGCTGAGCGTGCAAGATTTCTTCCCAACGTTGTCTTTATTTTCTTGTGGTCAACTCTAGTTTTTGATTTTCTTGCTTATTGGACATGGAACCGCAACGGGTGGTCTGCAAAGCTCGGTTCCTTGGATTTTGGAGGAGGGACTCCAGTACACGTCTCAGTAAGTTGTCTTAATTTGACTACTACTTCTAACTTTCTAAAAACACCTGTTATTGAATCAATTCGTAAGTATTTTCTTTGAATCGCATATTTTCATTTAGGTAACTCGTATTCCAAGGATCATTAAATAAATATTAAAACTTCAAGCAAAAATAAGAATATAGAATGAACTTTTGGATGTATTTAATTTTACACAACAATTAGACTGGCGCTTCTGCTTTAGCATACGCACTACTTGTTGGAAAACGCCAGGACACACGTAAAAAGCCCCCACATAATATGTCTCATGTGATCCTGGGTACAAGCTTCATTTGGTTGGGATGGCTAATAGCAAATACCGGAAGTGGTTTAACAACTAGTCTTCGAGCTGTTACGGTAAACAACTAATTGAATCCCTAACTAAACTGTATTTTTGGTATTGCATTTGTAATATCGATTGAATGGACATTAATTGTTTTAAGCCTTACTCAGGTTATGATCACGACCAAAATGTCTGCTGCAGTTGGAGGAATAACTTGGGCTCTTTTGGATTACCGAAGGGAAAGAAAATTTTCAGCCTTGGGGTTTTGTTGTGGACTGATGTGCGGTTTAGTTGCAATGTATGACTATAGTCTACTTACATATGTTGTGCATAAATATAATTCAATTTAAATAAACCCAGTATAGTATACATTTTGCATTCATGTAAATTTTCAGTACCCCAGCCTCTGGGTTTGTTTCTCCCACTGCCAGTATTGTTTTCGGATTCATGGGTCCAATTGTATGCAATTTATGCATGAATATCAAGAAATTAATCAAGATTGATGACGCCTTTGATGTTTTGTAGTCCACGGTATTGGAGGTGTAGTAGGAAATCTTTTAACAGGGGTGTTGGCTCAAAAATCTGTTTCTGCAGTGGACAAACATATAATTGAGGGAGGATGGATGGATGGAAACTACAAGCAATTGGGAATCCAAGCAATTGTAATTAATTTATAACTTTTTATACCTTAATAAATGTTGATATGCTAATAATATGAAGTACATCTGATGCAGGATACCTTGGCTGGTGGAGGTTGGTCATTCTTCATGACTGCCTTAATTTTATTTATCATTGACAAAATTCCCGGTCTGAGTTTGCGAGCCCCAGTTCATATTGAAAAGGAAGGCCTAGATAAAGCTGAGCTGGGATTCTCCATGTATGAGCACATTGAAGATATCAGGTCCATGGCTAGTGCTGTTGCGACTATTCCCAAGAATGGTGATCCATATATTAACACAAAGAACAAAGAAGAAGAGGGAACTACAGAACACTTGTTACGAGTCGGGGATAAATAAATATATTCAACTGATTTGTACAACAAAAAAATTTAAAAATTAAGGTTTTTAGACTATACAATATTATGACAATGAGACATGAGCTACGATGACTTAATTCCTGTTTAGAACTTTAATTAGAAGCATCTGGTTTGTAGGTATTGGGCACAATTGTCATACTCCATAATATAATACGACATTCTCAGTTAGTCTTAAGTATGTGACATCTTTGCCAATTTCGAAATACTGACAAAAATTTGTAAAATCAAATTTAATACTGGGTACCATTATTTCAGTAATATTCTGTTAAATCCGTAATACTCGACCACGATTTTAGGAAACGTTGTAAGGTTGTGACAGTTGTAATTGTGAGCAGCTTTCTCTACACATCTCACAGGCGGTACACAATATGGTAATTTTGATTTTTATTATTATTCCATCAACAATGTTCAATCTTATATAGTATCTGCATGAAAATTTAAACACATATCCATTTGAAGAGCAATGGAAATTTTGAATATTTATTATGATGGAAAAATGATTCCGGTTAACAGTTAATGCTATTATGTTTCAAATTTACTACGGATTAGTTTATTCAAAAACTTTTGTACTCTTTCAAAACAGGCATTATAAGCATTGTTTCATCATTAAGAACTATTAAGTCCTACAATGCATAGACGACTAGTAGAAATAAAAATTACGCTAAGGACTTTCATTAATGTGTAACGTCTAAATGCATAGAATGGGCCGACTGTAATTTGAATAGGAACACAGCAGCGATATATTCTTTCTGCAATTTTAGATTCTCCCCTATTACGAATTTTCTTGGAATACAAATGGTAATTTCTGAAGCCTTGTGACAATCCAAATACCTGAGCTGTCATAGAACAGAACATGATGATATATCCAATGCACAGAATAGAGACAAGGAAGAAAATTATGTAGGTCCACAGTTTCATTGATTTATCAGTTGCACAACGAACGAAGGCATAATTACTCCCAATGACTACAACTATTATAAGGAACTTATGGACTGGCATAAAAAGAGTAGAAGAGCATTCGTTGTATCGGTTGTGAAGAATTTGCATGATTCGGTACTTCCGCAAAAATTCAAATGGCAGTAACTCGGAAACCTTTGACCTATAATAGAAAAATCTATTTTAGTGGGAGATATTTTAAAGTACTTGAGTACAGATGCGACTTACTTTAAAAAATTACTAACCTGAGAATTCTTAAGTAAGTGCAGGAACAGTGCATGTATCCAATGTGGAAGAAAATGGTAAAGAAAAAAATTGTCCAATTCCAAGTTATTAGCAAAGTTTCCCAAGCTGCAAATACCAGGAGAAGTGCGATGCTAAATAAAGTATTCCGTTGTCTCCAACTTTCTGGAAGTAAACTGTAGTAGTAATTTTGTCCATCGGGGATTTCAAGAAAAAGGATGCAAGAAAGAGGAATGTACACTATCGCAATTACGACGAAGCTTTGAAGAATTCGCTTAATTTTCCCTTCGGACTCTAAGCTAGTATCTCCCCCTGCAACATATATTTAACTAAAATTATAGTTTCTGTGAATAATAATTGTAAATTATGAATGCAATGTATACTTAAGTAATGAATTTACCATGAAAAGAGCAGGAAAATGAAATGAAGTGATTAAAGCAATTCAGCATTTCTCTCTTATGGACGAAAGTGTTAACCTGAAGCACGGCACAAAATGTAAAGCAAATGGCCCAGAGAAAATGAATTAGTATAAGGAATATCTTTACTTGATGAAATCGGATTGACACATACAATCTAATCCAAAGCAGTAAGCTATCGAGAATATAAAACAGCACAATGAGGTACCAGGAGTATACAGAGAATTTTGAAGTCTTTTCCTCAAAATTAAAAACCGATTTATTCCATTTGTATGGCAGGCAAATCCGATTTGATATAATTTGGAATACTCTGTTGTATTTTGCGAACATGTGACGAAGTACAATTTTGTTTCGCACTTTGTGAACGAACTTCCGAGTCAACACAGTTTTTCCCATACTTTTGGAAGACATTTTCAAAATCCGGTTTTAGAGAAAATTTCCTCTGAATAGCTTTGCCCGGAGTAAAAGACGGTGGATATTTTCCAAACTTTCGGAGCAGAAGAACCTAAATGCAAAGAATATTGATTGGTTCTGTAATGATTGTAAATTGCGGCATTAGATTAGATTTCGTCGCGTACACTGTTAAGTGACATTTGGAGTTCTAGGTAATTGATGCTCCTCAGTGAGGGTTAGTAAATTATTAACTTCAAACGTGTAATCACCGGTCCGACTTATAAATAGCTTATCATACCAATTTTCTTATTAACGAAAAGACCGTGTGCTTATATAGCGATATCAAGCATTTATACGCCCAATGACAGGCTTCAACAATTTCCAAATTGCGAGTAGTTGTATTACAGTAAGTCCAAGAACTTTTCATCAATTCTTATCAATTAAAGAGAGCCGATTTTAATTATTATGAGATTTTAATTAACAATAGTGCATAAGAGAAATGAGAACAGAAACCTGGCGTCTTTCCTAGCTGCTGCTGCTGTACGAAAACTTATAAGCACATTAAGCAGTACTAACAAATATAAACGCTATTTTCCGGGATTTCAAAAACTTAAGTTCTAATCCATTATTTGTCCGTTAGTACCTTTTGTATTTTCAAGAAATGCAAAACTTTGGGATAGTGGAAGCATCATTTGATCAAAAATTCCATTATAAAGCATTTAACTGTGTTTGTGTTAACTTAAGTACAGCAAACAGTAGTAAGCGGTTTTCGCTGTCAATTCATGCTGTGAGAGCAAACAGAAACATATTATCTACACATGTCCAGGTTAAGTGACATACCTACCTAGAACGTTTAATTATAATGTAATCACTTCGTAGGAAAATTATTTAAATAAATAATTGAAATTGTATTTATAGACACGACAAGAGTTGTGAGTGACAATCAAAATTGTGACTTCGTCTAAGTAGGCATAGTGCAAACTCGCCAAAATGTTTTCACAGAAACTATTAATGAATTATAACAAATGATTGCTTAAAGTAGAAAAGCTTTTGATATCGCTCCAGTGAAAACTTACAGAGGGAGAGACTTAACTAATTAACAAAGACGCTGTAACGAATTCCACTTATAATGTTTTATTAATTTATCATTTTTATTCTGGAATATTACGAAGAAAATGACATATGACCTCAATTGCTATAAGAAGTTTGGCATTACTATGGACTTTAAAATATTTTAGTCAATTCTTTTATGTATTCCACTATTAATATTCTACTATTAATGTCGATAGTACTACTGGTCTGAATATATCTTCGAAAGTATAAAAAGTTCATATCATTATTAAATCACTCCGTTCAATGTACGACTCTGAATCTGAATTAAAGTTCTATTGTGTCAAATAATGTTTGCATAGTTAATTTGCATAGTTAATTCTTTAAGCTGTCGATATTGCAACTAAAGCTACCTTTACTTTGTCCTTTGTCCCTAACCAACATGTTGGTTAGGGTTAGTAGAGGGTAAGTTGACTCTTTCCAGCCTTCTATAGTATAAAGGTACCCGTTGCAAATGAGTCTTCGTATTTCCTCTTAAATTACAGTAATGATAAGAAAAGCTTGGTAACCACATGCACATGCTTATAACTTCAGGTAGCGTATTCTATCTCAATTGAGTACGAAAACAATACTTACCATAAAACAGTCCAAAATTACATATTATTGACTTCTGGGTTACTATTACGAAATCTCTATTCATCAGTTAAGATTTTTACAGTACAGCAAAGCTTTGCCTTAGATCACCGGAAATATTGCAGTATGCACGTAATAATATATTCTACATATCCATTTTGGGTAATTTTCAACTTTTGCGAACACTAGAAATTGTATTTATATTCATAGCACAGCAATATATCAAAAAATTATTTATAAAGCAAATCTTTTTAGCGTGTTTGAGATTGACCACTTTGATAGCTGAAGAAACTCTTTTTTAGAAATTGTAGGTGAAAATGTTGATACTATAATGTGCTGCAAACATTGTTTCAAAGTAATTAATATAGTTTTGATTTTTTGTTAGCTTCTGTTGATTTTTTAGGATACATTAAAAATTTTAGGGGCGTAGCTTTTCTATTTCGCACAATTGGATGGGATGCACAAAACAGCAGTACATAACGAAAAATTTGTAATATTTTATGACCATTGTCTGGAATAGCCGTAGATTATACACTTAGTGCATCCGCATTACTATGTTTTTCCACACCTTACACAGCCACCTCGACACCCCTGCGATCAGAATTATCTTCCGATAATGTTGGCATGCATGCACTGTATGTGTTTGAAATTTTGTCAGAAATTGAATGAAACATGTGTCATGATAATAGATAGGTTGCACGCTTCAAAAGTTAAAAGCAAAATGTGTCTAAAATTTAATTGCACAATTGATGGATGCTATTTTATAGTGTACTCCAGTAAAAAACTATTTAAGCCGATAATTACTGCTTCTTTACCTTCTTTACCTTAAAAAATTGCTTCACAGTTGCACATATTCGCATGCAATTATTGCAGCTCGGAGGAAAGTAAATTATTTTTCCTATTCATTACCCAAATTAGCAGAGCAGCGATATGCAAGCAAATGCATGTTTGCAGTGAGCAATCTGAGGATATGCCCACTTTGGATGTCAACGTTTTAGGCCAAAACTAGGTGATTTAAGGGCACTTGTTCATGCATATCTGTGCATATTTGTGGCTTCAGTGCATGTGTGCATATTTTCATGCATTTGCGCATATAAATATGCATTGTGCATATTTAGTGCATATTTTAAAATTAATTGCATATGAGCATGCATTCGTGCATATTTTAGTGCATATTTTGAGTAAAATACATATTTATTAATATTTACTAATTTAATATTATAAATAGTGCACTGTATTTTTATAAAACATTAAACTACAACGACTCAAGTTCATGCAAGAATGATTTAAACGGGAAAGAATTAGATACCGCTTAAGATATGTAACCATATCGCCCAATACAATGCGCATTAAAGTATCACTTAGTCGTATGTAGGTATATTATTTTAGACAGACAAATAAATAAATATACTTATTAAATTCAGTGTACACACTGAATTCTTAAATTCAACTATTGTCACCAAAATGCCCAAAACACAAGCACAATTTCGCAAATTGAGAGAAAGTTGGATTAAGGATTTGCCAAATAATAAACACTTTCGAATTGATGGAGAATCGATATTTTGTGAGGTAAGCTTTAGCATTTCTTTGCCTTTAGAAAAAATTTGTACATTTAAAGTTCTGTCTGCAAACGTAAACTACATTTTTCAGCCGTGTGGCAATCTGTACCATTGGGGGAAAAAATTTCAACTGGATCAACATCTTAAAGGCGATTTACACAAAAAGAATGCCGAAAGACACAGCCGCAAACCAGAAGTACAGATGTTACTGAATTCTGGGGATCTGAATGGCAGAAATCCTTTTTTTGAAGATTTATGCGAGGCCTTTATTGCAGCTGACATTTCTTGGAATAAATTGGAGAATCCAGTGTTTATTAATTTTTTGGAGAAGTACACCGCCAAAACGATTCCCTGTAGATCAACACTTCAAAAAAACTATATAAAAAGGGTTTATGCAAAGGTAAAACGTATAAACTTTTGAGCTGCTTACATTTTAACCCACTATTGAAATTGTGATTTACATTGTCATTTATACATTTTAGAGTATTGAAACTATACGGGAAAATATTGGAAATTATCCTATTTGGCTTTCGGTTGATGAAACTACAGATGCCAAGGGAAGATACATTGCAAATGTATTAGTAGGGCCATTAAATAAAGATCGACCAGAGAAATCATATTTGTTGATGTGTAAACAGCTAGAGCACACAAATAATTCAACTGTGACGAAGCTTGTTCTGGACGCATTTCGTAAATATTTTTACATTATTTATATTTTTATAATACAATGTAATTCATACTTGTGCATTTGTGTTTGGCTAAGTATTTCTCAAATTCATTTTATTTAGTATTGCTGTGGCCTAATTGTAAGCAGGAAGAAATTGAGAAAAAATTTCTGCTATTCGTCACAGACAGTGTCGCCTATATGATGAAAACTGGCAAAAATCTGAAAGCCATGTATCCCAATTTGTTGCATGTTTCCTGTAAGGCCCATGCACTCAATTTAGTAGCAGAAGAAATCCGAAGTTTTTATCCAGAAATTGATAAAATGATTGGCGCTGTTAAAGCCGTGTTTCGGAAAGCTCCTAGCAGAATCTTGAAGTATAAGGAGATGTATCCCGAGTTAGATTTGCCACCCAATCCAGTTTACACTCGTTGGGGCACCTGGCTTGAAGCAGTAGACACTCTTGGAGAAAATCATGTAAAAGTTGCTGCTGTGATAAATACATTCGATTCCGGATCAGCAAAATGTATTGAAATTGCCCAGTCTCTTTTACAGAACCAAGATGTTGTACAGCAGTTAACATACCTAACTGCAAATTTTACCTTTTTATCGAAAAAGTTAACACAAATTCAAGGCAAAAATATTCCTCTGTCCGATGCAGTCAATATAGTAGACTCGGTAAAAAACCAATTGTCTTCTGCGAAAGGTAATATTGCCACTATGGTATTACAAAAGTTTACATCTGTAATTGTGAAAAATGAGGACTATTCCGTTCTAGAAGATATTACCAAAATTATAGATGGCCAACATGCCATCATTTTGAAAAAGCAGCTAAATCCAAACATCATTGCAGCATTTAAATATGCACCAATAACATCAGTGGACTGCGAAAGAAGCTTCAGTATGCACAAATCTTTGTTGCACAACCGAAGATTGTCAATGACAATGGACAATATTGAATTGACACTCGTTTCTCATTACACTTTACTAGTAGATCAGACTGAAAAATAATGAAACCTATATGTTCTTGGTATACACCGTATGTAGTTTCATATAAAATACGTACACAATTAAATTAATGTAAAAGAAATTATTGTAAACGTGTAGAACCTTTTGCATATTTAGTTGCATATTTTGGAATTTTTTAGTGCATATTTGCATGCATATTTTGGAATTTGGCGTGCATGCATATCGCTGCTCTGCAAATTAGTAGAAGAAATTAAAAGAAGGCTTTCATTTAAGTGCACCTCATAAATAATCGGTTTGCCTCATATAAATACATTTACCTAATAAATATTTATGCTGCCTCAAGTTTCAATCACTTTGTACTGATAATATAGTTTTGCTTTAAGATTTTATACAAATTGCTAATATTTAGTACAAAGTTCTCAATTAAAAATGAACCTCAAAAGTTGTACAAAATCCTCAACAATTAACGCTCCATAGGTAGGGCACACAACTCAAGTTCAACTAAATAAAGTAATTTGCAGTAAAGACAGTAATTTTGTAGATGAGCAGTTCACAACACAAAACATATGCAGATTATGGCAGTATGGTAAACAGAGCAAAACTTGAATGCAGTAGTATTCTTTCTACTGTACTGAACTTTTCATTTCATCACACAGTAAGCAACTCTTTAGCATGCAATTGTGTAAAACATGGTTTGCCTTCTTACTTTTATTTAATAACTTTCCTGATCCCACGCTTATAATTGAGGAAAATTTTAATATGAGTAATCAATTTACCAAATGAAATAGCATCCAGTTTTAGCATAAATACCAAAAAATATTTCTTAAAATAACCATTAGATAACACATACACAACCAGGAATCCTACATCCTTGTCTTCAAACTGGACTTAACTTTTCTCATCACAACCTATTTTACGAAAAACTGAACGCGAAACTGAACTTTGAACTGAACTCTAAATTTTAATTTTCAAGGGTATATATCATCATCAAAATAACATTTAAATATACTCGAGCCATTTCACAAGTTTTGCCAAATCCATACCACAAAGACTTCAGTTTGGAAAGTTGAACCGAAAAAATGAATATTTCTCCTGAAGATTCCCAACAGGAATCAACAAAAGCAAAGAAACGCGACTTACCTAGAAAAGAAATTGACATTTACAGTAATGTTTACCCAGATAACCCCATTATTGTATGGAAAGCAGTTTTCGGTTATGGGAGTGGTCATATTGTAGCAGTCTACGGCCTCTACTTAACTTTAGTAGGGCAAGTTATGTGGCAAACCACTTTATTCGGTAAAATGGTTTCTAAAAAATGTTCTGTACTTATGTTCTAATAATGTGCAGATTTATCAAAATACAAGAAAATTGATTTTCTACCCTCAAATGACTTCTTCGTAATTCCAGGTATATTCGGCTACGTGGTTGCAACGTTGGGGGCATTAGGAGGGGCTCATAGACTCTGGTCACACAGATCATTTAAAGCAACATTTCCATTGAGATTTTTTTTGGCAATTGGGCATACAAATTCTTACCTGGTAAGGCCACACAGAAAACCTGGAAGAATGAATCTAAAAGAACTACTCATCTGCTGCTAAATAACATACTGAATTCTTAAGTTCCAAATGGCATTAAGAAAAAACATTGTCATCCTTTTTTAAGAAACAGAAATCGCTATCCTTTAACTCAAAAAATTATGTATTAACAACACAATTCACTTATTTCGCCAAAAATCTTTCATCTTTCTTTGCTCACAATAAAGTTATTAATATTGTCTACAATAAAATATTTCTTACACAGTTTACTATATACGACTGGGTTCGAGATCATCGGATTCATCACAAATACTCTGAGACTCTCGCAGATCCTTACAATATCAAACGCGGATTCTTCATGGCCCATATTGGTTGGGTATTTTTTAGAAAGCATGACGCAGTGTTAGAGAAAGGAAGAAACGTTGACATGTCAGACATAGAAGCAGACTCCATTGTCATGGCTCAAAAGAGGTGAATACACTAATTAAACTGTAATATTACTCTTGCACATTTGAATAATTCTTACAATCATGTAGAAATTTAATTTTACTCTTTCTGTAGATACTACATATTGTGGTTGGCAGTTTTTGCGCATACTTTACCAGTTGGAATACCATGCTATTTTTGGAAAGAATCGTTTTTAGTGTCATTCGTTTTTAACGCTTTCAAAATGGTCTTCACAGCTCATTGCAGTTTGTCTATCAACAGTTTTGCGCACTCTTTTGGAAATAGGCCTTACGATAAGTAAGCTTTTTAAGTTCATAGTTTTCTTTCTCGGTTAATGTACATAAAGCTATGGTTAATAATGAGTAACACAAATGAGGAAAAATAACGGGCATTTTTGCAAACACAGATCCATTGATCCAGCAGAAAACAAGTTTGTCTCCATTTTCAGTTTGGGTGAAGGATGGCACAATTATCATCACACTTTTCCTTGGGACTACAAAGCTGACGAATTGGGAGCTCACAAGTATAACATTACTACTTGTTTTATTGACTTGATGGCTAAAATGGGTCAAGCCTACGTACGATTTAAGAACCGTTTCAAAGCATGTGATTGAAAAACGCGTCCAAAGAACTGGAGATGGTTCTCATTGTGGTAGCCATGTGAAATCCCTTTGATATCACATCAAAGAAATATTCAATGTGTCACAGAAAAGTGTGTCACCTAATAGAAATTTCAGATTATGAAACATAACCAAGGATTTTAGAAAATACGATTAAACTTGAAATTTGTATTAAAAGCTATTGAGAATTTCTGTACATTTTATGATATTTCGGTTAAAAATTTACATTTGGCTGAAATGCACTTTTCTATTGAGCTGCAATCTTTTGTATTGTCCAAGTCAAGTTAGCACCTTACAGCAACAAAAAACTTCCTATTACACCTGTCTATGGAAATGAAAAATGTTTTGAAAAATCGGCTAATTTTACAGATATACATTTACTGCAAGTAAAATAACAAATTAATCTACTAATTTCTGAATCTCTTGTATCCCGTTTCCCGTATCTTGCTCCATACATTCATCAAAGTTGTGTATAGCACAGAAGAGCTAAAGATCAAAATAATTGAAAAGTAAAATTATACGTTTTTCCCATTTCCAACGTTAATTCCTTTCTTGCATGATTTAGCCTTTAAGTCCAATCCGTGAGGTGATTCACAGAAAGATAACCAGAAAAGTAGTCTCATTAATTAATACACAATAGACCATATTCACAATAGCAACAATTGGTTGTGAAGTCAGCTTGAGATCGGCTAAGTTATCCAAACGCGCAAATGAAGACAGCAGATTTTGTACATGCCGTCAACCAAATGTATGTTGTTCGTACGTCAACCAAACTTTTCTACCTCAGCCAGCTGCCTTTGATGTAGACTTTCCTGCGTCAACCAAACGTAGGAAACCAATGGTTGCTATTGTGAATAACGTTTATTAACTTTTTGTGCAAAGATGGTTCACACAGGATATAAAAATAGTGGGTTTTCTGTGTTTCACTGTCATTCACAACCAAATGCAGTAAAATGCTTGTAATGGAGTAACATGGTACTGGTAACCCATAAAATGATTCAAGTATCTGCATGTGATTAAGCATCTGAATAATATACTTTAAAATATCATTTCTTATATTCGCTTTTTCAGTGTCCAATGACGATAGCATTTGTTCAATGTGAAATTCCTTTTGAGTAGAATAAGCTATAAGGAAGTTTTAGCACAAAAAATAACATTTTAGAAAATTGGTGCATTAATCAACATAAAAAGTAGAGGTACAAGTTGAAGGACGAGCTGAACAAGTCCGATGTTCTTTGTGTTTTCCATCCCTCCCTTTGCCGAAAAAATAAAATTGCAAATAAGAAAGTTGATAACCGTATATATCGAAATAATTATCCAGTCGTAATAATACTCCATGAGGAGAGTTATCGGTAATACCCCAATTTTATGACCTTTGAAGTCATAATACACCACGTCGAAATAATCCTGCACCTCAATTGCACAAGGAAGGTACTGTCCGAACAACTGGACACGAGAAGCAGCTATTAAGAGTTATTACTTATTAGCCTTTCTGACGACGACTTTATGGACATTGACAAATAATATTCACTAATTACTATTCATTTTTATCTATAATTAAGTAATCAGTAAACAATTTTGACTACTTAAATAATTACATCATCATGCATTGGAAAAGTAATTATTCATGGCGAAATAATCCTCCATTGGATGCTTAATATGCCCTTTGCGCGGCCAAAAACTGCTTGAAACAATAATAAACCGGTCAACTATTTCGATAAATACGGTAGACTGAATTCGAAACAGAGTAAATGAGTTCACAATGACACTTTTATTCCTCATCATAACGTTCGCAATTTAATAAGCATGAGCACAGGGTCATTAATTAATATCTCTTGTGTAATTTATTACACTGCTAATGATCACTACCAGTAATTGAAAATCATAAATCTACGTGTTTTTTGGCATTTCCTCTGAGACTCCAATAAGGATGGGAAATATATATCGTTACTGAATTGCACATAAATTCACACGATGCAGCCTCTTACATTGTAATTGGGAAACAATGTTAACCATGCATATGCATTAAATTATACAATCGTAATTAATAATCGTGAAAGACTGCATGAATAGGAAAAATGCTAATTATTGTAGCAGTAATTTGCATTGAATTTTACTGGAGTTATATATAAAGATCAGTGCTTTATCGTTGTTTAGCCACAGTTAAAAGCATTGGCAAGTAGCACGATAAGCACCAATGCGAAGTAAGTTGTGCACATTCGCAATAAATAAATTTTAATAACAACGAAGATATTTCTGCGTTCAGGTAATATTTAAAAAAGAGAATTTTCAATTTTATTAAAATCATAATGGTTTAATTATATTCATAAGGTGTGCAATTTTCTAATGATTTTAATAAAAAGCTTTAAAATGTTTCTCTCTCTTAAATACTGCCAAAAATAGGTATCCAAATCAAAATTTTTAGCATAGAAATGGTAGATTAGGGTAGATAAATTTAATTAATGATTAACATTTCTAATAAAGATAAAGAACTCATATAAATACCTATACATCAAAAGTGAAAATCTACGATCTAGAAATTCGTATCGATGGACTCTTCATTCAACTTGATTTGTGTTCATATAGTACTACCCAATATTTTATAAGTTTAAATATGGAAATGTCAATCTAATTAACGAAAAATATGATGAAAGTTACATAATCTTTAGATAGGAAAATTCGACAAGTAATGCAATTTTAATGTAGAAAAATTAAAAAACCCTATTCGTGACTTATTAGTGGCTTTAAGATAGAAAACATGCAGATTGTATTTTAATTTCTTTCCAGTCCACAAAATTTTAATATTGCTGTCAAGATATTGTGCTACCGAGTAATTTTTCCTAAACTTTCCAGATCTCACAATTTTAAAACTTCTTTAGATTTTTATTACTTCACGTTTTTACAGCAACAATATCAAATACTACAACCACTACATTCATTAATTTCAGAACTCCCTGCTTTAATAATACGTACCCAAGTGGAGATTAAACCGCAATGTCCATTGTCCTCCTATAGATGGTCATTAATCACTATATTTCAGATTTAAGTTTATTATTTTGGGTCTCAGGTCAGGTAACCAAATGTGAACGGGTAAATTAACATTATATAAAATATACTTCAGTCATTCCAAAAATGGTGCCAAAACCAAACCAGGCAGAAATCAAAAATATAGAAAATAGAACCGACAGCGTGAAAGGCAAAGCTAATCCTAATGGAGATACATTACAACAAGAGTCAACAGAAGAGAAGAAAAGTGACTTACCTGGAAAAGAAATTGACATCTACAGCAACGTTTATCCCGATAAGCCAACTATATTATGGGAGGCAGTTTTCGGTTATGGGATTGGTCATATTCTTGGTCTCTACGGTCTCTACTTAACTTTACTGGGGCAAGTTATGTGGCAAACCATTTTATTCGGTAAGACAGCGAGCGATAGCAAAACATTCCACACTTCATGGAATTACGCTTTTGTTGGCAACATGTTTTCATTAGACCCGTTTAATTTTGTTGGACGCTTCTGTAGTAATTTTCTCAATATTATTAATGAGCGTTAGCATTTTACTCTTTGGTACATCTTAAATGTATATTCTAGTGTCTAAATGATTTTTCTTCAAAAGTAGATAAAAACTGCTAAACTTATCCTTGAATTTGTATTACTGGAAATTTCAGGTTTTGTTGGCTACGTTTTTGCAACGCTTGGAGCATTAGCAGGAGCTCATAGACTTTGGTCTCACAGATCATTTAAAGCGAAATTTCCATTGAGATTGTTTTTGGCCGCTGGACAAACAAATTCGTATCAGGTAAAATGGTAAAAAAACATCGGAAAGTTATAGTAATTAAGGTAATATTAAGTATTAAAGTAGTAAAACTAGTATTAAATGTTGGTATTAGTTAGCGCTAATGTCTGAAAAATAAGCCAATCAGAATAATACATGATTAAATCAATATATTTATGACTATGACAGCTTAGAATATACGATTGGGTTCGAGATCATCGTATTCATCACAAATACTCAGAGACTCTCGCGGATCCTTACAACATCAAACGCGGATTCTTCATGGCCCATATTGGTTGGGTATTTTTTAGAAAGCATGCTGCAGTATTTGAGAAAGGAAGGCAAGTTGACATGTCGGACATAGAGGCAGATTCCATTGTCATGGCTCAAAAGCGGTAAAATATATATTAACTTATAGTTCTTTCACAGTTGCGACATTTTTAATTTTTGATTGTCCTAGATACTACAAAACGTGGTTGGCAGTTTTTGCGTATATTTTGCCCATTGGAATCCCTTACTATTTTTGGGGGGAATCCTTTCTAGCGTCACTCGCTTTTAACGTTATCAAAATTGTCATCACAGGTCACTGTACTTGTTCCATTAACAGTTTTGCCCACGCTTTTGGAAATAAGCCTTACGATAAGTAAGTTATTAAATACTATACTTATTTTTTCATAGCAGATTATTTTTATCATGTGTTTTTAAGTTTGCATGAAAGTTGTTGGGTAGTCTTTCAAACGCATTGAATAACTGATTTTTACGAACGCAGATCCATTGACGCCGCAGAAAACAAATTTGTCTCCATTTTCAGTTTGGGCGAAGGATGGCACAATTATCACCACACTTTTCCGTGGGACTACAAGGCAGACGAATTGGGAGGTCACAAATACAACATCAGTACTTGCTTTATTGACTTGATGGCTAAATTGGGTCAAGCCTACGATTTAAAAACTGCTCCAAAGAATATAATTGAAAAACGAATCGAAAGAACTGGCGATGGCTCTCATAGTGACAGTCGTTCGCTTTGAAAGCGCGTTATACTACACAAGAACAATTGCATAAGTTGCACTATTTTTAAATTGAGCATCTAAAAAAACTCATTTTTTATTTTCTCCAAATTATAAATAAATAGTAATAAATTCTTGCCTAAATCCATAAATCGATATCACTTTGTTAGTTAATATCGCATACGACGCCTTATAATATAAATCATGCAAGGTTGCTTTTGATATATCCAAAATGAGAATTACTGTTCTTCATTTGCAATAATAGCTAATAATTTCCATTGCAATCTATGCTAAGTATTGCCTACCCATTTG
Source organism: Yoshiicerus persimilis (assembly GCA_020352615.2). Lineage (NCBI taxonomy): Eukaryota > Metazoa > Arthropoda > Collembola > Entomobryomorpha > Tomoceridae > Yoshiicerus > Yoshiicerus persimilis. The sequence continues at coordinate 59,367,859 of CM036940.2, forward strand.
CAACTCCAACAATATTGTAATATGCAGATATTCTTGAGCTTGATCCCATTACCGACTTTTCCCATCACTACTAACCACTACTGTAGACAGCATTATACTATGAGTTTGTGTTTAATCCTGAATTCGAAATAATGGGAGTACTACTACCATTGCAGCACATAAATTCATGTACATATAATATACTGCACTAACAACCATTATTAATCTAAACAATGTAGTACATTTAGCCTGTGCAATGCAAATTCAAGTATCAGCAATAGCATCAGTAGCAAGTGCAAGTAAGTATATTAAGTGGAAAATGTACTGCAAAATAGTGCATTTATGGAATAAACTAGTCATGAAATGGCGCATATGTGGCAGGTATCCTATTAATTTATAGCTCATTACCCTGAATTATGCCTTTAAAATGCTTTTGGCAAAATTGCTATTGAAGATAATAAAATTATAGTGCTATTATTATATGTAGAGCGTTTTACCATTCTCTCCTGTTGTACTGCTGTATTTTCCCACTCTTCTTGGGTAACTAGTAAATACAAACTCATACTGCAATACAGGAATTGAACAGTCGACACGGGAACAATCGTTAATGGGAAAAGTCCTCGATTTGTAATGGGAACAGTCCCAATGGGATAAGTCTTAGATAGGAAAAGTCGTAATGGGAAAAGTCTGTGATAGGAAAAGTCGGGATTGGAAAAGTCGGAATGGGAACTGTCGGTAATGGGAAATGTCTGCAATGGGAACTGTCTTCTAATGGGAAAAATCATGTAATCCTCAGAAAGTACTATGTCACGTAATAGAAATTTCAGATTATGCAACATGTATAACCAAGGATTTTACAAAGTACTATTAAAATGTGAAATTTATATTAACAGCTATTGAGAATTTCTGTACATTTTATGATATTTCGGTTAAAAATTTACATTTGACTGAAGCGCACTTTTCTAGTGAGCTTCAATCCTTTCTATTGTCCAAGACAAGTGTCTATGGTCAATGGTAGTGAAAAATGTTTTGAAAAATCGGCTAATTTTACAGATATACATTTACTGCAAGTAAAATAACAAATTAATCTACTAATTTCTGAATCTCTTGTATCCCGTGTCTTGCTCCATACATTCATCAAAGTTGTGTACAATACAGAAAAGCTAAAGATCAAAATAATTGAAAAGTAAAATTATACGTTTTTCCCATTTCCAACGTTAATTCCTTTCTTGCATGATTTAGCCTTTAAGTCCAATCCGTGAGGTGATTCACAGAAAGATAACCAGAAAAGTAGTCTCATTAATTAATACACAATTAACTTTTTGTGCAAAGATGGTTCACACAGGATATAAAAACTGAGTTTTCTGTGTTTCACTGTTATTCACAACCAAATGCAGTAAAATGCTTGTAATGACGTTACATGGTACTGGTAACCCATAAAATGATTCAAGTATCTGCATGTGATTAAGTATTTGAATAATAAACTTTAAAATATCATTTCTTATATTCGCTCCAGTGTCCAATGACGATAGCATTTCTTTGATGTGCAATTCCTTTTGAGTAGAATAAGCTATAAGGAAGTTTTAGCACAAAAAATAACATTTTTATTTTTATTTTTTTTAAGTTCATTGGCAATGTTACGAAAAGGATCACTCGAATCTTGAGAAGTAACCTAAGAACTGATTTCGGTTTTAAACCTGGTCCTAAACTACAAAATCTGCTATGTAACTACAAAGATACCATTAAATCTGCACAATCTGGAGTTTACAAGATTAAATGTGACAACTGTCCATATTCATACATAGGAGAAACTGGCCGTGACTACTTAACTCGTTTCAAAGAACATAAAGCTGACATTCGTTACAGAAGAGTTTTAACTTCAGCAGTCGCTTTACATATCGAAGAAAATCCATCTCATACTATATCGGATTCTTCTATAAATCTTATAACAAGAGAAAATGATTCATTTTGTCGTAAAATGAAAGAAAGTATTTACATACGTAACACCGAAAAAACGATGAATCTTGATAAAGGAATGGACATCAATCCTATTTAGATCCCTTTACTTTCCTCTTTAGTACAAAAGATAGATTCAAATTCCAATTAAGCATTCTCTATGTCAACAATTAATTTTTAATTTCATTTTTACTTATCAGCAAAACAATAGAAACCTAAACCATATCATATGCCAAAAATAACTTATTTCAATTATACCCTGAAGATGACAATAGCATATTTGTCGAAAGCTTGGGAATTTTTAAGTATAATAAAAATTGTTAGCCTTTTTCCGTTAAAATGAATTATAGTCTTATTCAAGGCTGGAAGCATGTAAAATTCTTAACATTTTAGAAAATTGGTGCATTAATCAACATACAAAGTAGAGGTACAAGTTGAAGGACGAACTGAACAAGTCCGATGTTCTTTTTGTGTTTACCTTTACTCCCTTTGCAGAACAAATAAAATTGCAATAAAAAGTTGATTACCGTATATATCGAAATAATCGCGTCCAGTCGTAATAATACTCCATGAGGAGAGTTATCGGTAATACCAATTTTATGACCTTTGAAGTCATAATACACCATACACCACGTCGAAATAATCCTGCACCTCAATTGCAGAAGGAAGGTACTGTCCGAACAACTGGACACGAGAAGCAACTATTATTAAGCTTTCTGACGACGACTTTATGGACATTGACAAATAATATTCACTAAATTACTATTCATTTTTATCTATAATTAAGTAATCAGTAAACAATTTTGACTACTTAAATAATTACATCATCATGCATTGGAAAAGTAATTATTCATGGCGAAATAATGTTCCATTGGATGCTTTTTGAAAAATGCTGCTTGAAACAATAATAACCGGTCAACTATTTCGATAAATACGGTAGACTGAATTCGAAACCGAGTAAGTGAGTTCACAACGACACTGTTTATTCCTCATCATGTTACTCACAATTTAAGCATGAGCACAGAGTCATTAATTAATATCTCTTGTGTAATTTATTACACTGCTAATGCTCACTAGTATAATTGAAAATCATAAATGTACGTGTTTTTTGGCATTTCCTCTGAGACTCCAATAAGGATGGGAAAAATATCGTTACTGAAGTGCCTGGCAAATTCACATGATGCAGTCTCTTGCATTGTAATTGGGAAACAATGTTTATCATGTTTAATTGTTGATTAAACAGCATGTTTCACTGCACTATTTGTTAACACTGTACGTTGATGGTTTAGCGTAGTTCGAGCGAAGCGAGAACGAAGCTAAACCATCAACATACAGTGTTAACAAAAGTGCAGTCGAAACGTGCGCGTTTAGTCGTAATTGTCCTAGTGATTGGATTTCTTCACACCCTGTGTCAACGCCGCTTCGCGGCGTTGCCACATGGTGTGAAGAAATCCAATCATGACGGACAATTAATAATTAATGGCTCTCATAGGGACAGTTATTTGCGTTAAAATCGCAATAGTATTACACAAGAACCATTATATAGCTCAATTTTCCAATGGTTCATTTATGAAAATTCATTTTCACAATTAAAAATTGTATCAATACAGTCTTAATTCAATATTCTGGTTTTCCTAGAACTCCGAAAATTTGAATTTACGGAACTACAATATGCTCCACTTAAGCTGTCATATAAATCATGCAGTATAGCTTTTGTTTCTTTTGTAGTCTAAGTAGCCTAAGCATTATAACATCAAAACAGGATTTAAGATGCTTCATTGGTACTAACTATCAAATAGAAGGTAGAGTCTTTCTTTGCGGAAAAAGGTTTTAGGGTACAATAAATCGATCAGCAAAATTTTGAAGATGGACACTGCAAAAAACTCGAATAATTTTTATCAAAAGTTATTAAAACATAGAAAACAGTCTCGACTTATTATGATAATGATTCTATGTGTACCTGAATTTCATGTGTCCCTTCTATAATGTTAGCCTTACAAATTTTAAATTCTACACTAGTGCATAACGTAAGATGTGTTGGTTTTTTCGAAGTCCAATCCATCTGGTTGTCTGGAATGAGGATACCTATGACCTTTGAACAAGCAGTTTATCGAGTAGTGACCTTCAATATAGTATTCAGCAGATCGATGTTCCGCGGTTGATCTTATAAACAAGATTCATCACAAAAAAGTAGTAAGACAGGTGGTACACCATTGTTTGTAACAACAATGCAAGTCAAGTGGTAGTATTATTATGGTAAGCAATAAAATTATATACCTAAGTAAAATACGAGTCATTTTCAAGCATATCTGCATCTGCATAATGACGAACTAGTTTACAATTAATTACTATCACGTTGTTAAACTACACGACGCAAAGAATACAAAAAGAAATCTAATTAAAAACATTCATACTTTTTTCCGGACGTGTGTGGGCATCATGTAAGTTTTCTCGCTACGCTAGCGAAGCTGATTTTCCATTTCAAAGTTTGAGAATTATTTTCCTATAGAATTGGTCAAGTCAGTCAAAATTAATACCTTTACCTTTACCAAACTTTTACCACAGGATCAATATCGCAAGTAAAATAGCAAATTACTCTACTTATTTCTGAATCTCTTATTTCTCTTGTATCCCCTGTCTTGTTCCATACATTAATCAAAGTTGTGTACAATACAGAAGAGCTAAAGATCAAAATAATTGAAAGGTAAAATTAAACGGTTTTATTTTAACAGTTTTCCCATTTCCAACGTTAATTGCTTTAAGTCCAATCCATGAGGTGATTCACAGAAAGATAATCAGAATACTCTCATTAATTAGTACACAACTAATTTTTTGTGCAAACATGGTTCACAGGATATAAAAATAGTGGTTTTACTGTGTTTCACTGTCATTCACAACCAAATGCAGTAAAATGCCTGTAATGACGTAAGATGGTACTGGTAGCCCATAAAATGATGCAAGTATTTGCATGTGATTAAGCATCTGAATAATATACTTTAAAACATCATTTCTTACATTTCTTCGAATCAGTGTCCAATGACGATAGCATTTCTTCGACGTGCAACTCCTTTTGAGTAAGATAAACTATAAGGAAGTTTTAGCACAAAATAACATTTTAGATAACATTTTAGAAAATCCCTGCAGTAATCAACATACAAAGTAGACGTACAAATTAGAGGACGAGCTGAACCAATCCGATGTTCTTTTAGTGTTTACCATCCCTCCCTTTGCCGAACAAATAAAATTGCAATAAAAAGTTGATTACCGTATATATCGAAGTCGTAATAATATTCCACGTGGAGAATTACTCCAATAATACCCAAATTTTATTACCTTTGAAGTCATAATGCACCACACGTCCAAATAACACTCCAACTCAATAGCAGAAAGGGGGTCTAAAGAAGTTACTGTCCTAACAAGTGGACACGAGAAGCAACTATTAACAGGTATTAGTCTTTCTGACGACGACCTTATGGACATCGACAAATAATATTCACTTATTACTATTCATTTCTACCCATAATTAGGTAATCAGTAATCAGTAAACAAATTTCACTATTTACATAAATAAATCATGCGATGAAAAATAATTACTATTATAAATTATTAAGTTATTGCTTAAACCAATAATAAGCCGGTCAATTATTCCGATAAATACGGCAGCTTGAATTCGAAAACGAGTTTAAAAGTGAGTCCACAACGCCACTTTCATTTCTCACCATAACACACACAATGTAGTAAGCATGAGAGATATTAGTACAACCTTGTCGTCCCCTAAGCCAACTATTCAAATTTGCAAAATCCGACTGATGCTTTGTATGATTTTTGATGCAGCAAATTTATATGCACATTTCCTCAAAAACACAATTATGCATTTATATTATCATTAAAGTTATATTAAAATACTTCAATGTATTTATTCGGAGTTTCCATGTTATTAAATAGTATAAGATAGCACGGCGATTAATTATATATCTTTTATGCAAGATGAGTATAGTCATACCTCTCTATGTATCAGAGGTGATGAAAGATAGACCGTTGTACATTAGGGTTACGGGGACACGGTTTGAGAAAAATTTCCCCAGATCTAATGTAATGTTAATGGGTATCCATGGGTACTAATGACCTCTTGGGACACAAAGAGTCTCCCAAATGGGGAAACTTTTCCCAAACCATATTCCTGAAGATGATCAAAATCCACTACCTCTGGTACATAGTGTGGTATGACTGTACCTATCTTGATATGCAATTAATTACACTGGTAATGTTCACCAGTAGTTGAAAATCATAAATTCAGGTGTTTTATTTTTGGAATTTTCTCTAAAACTCCGATAAGGATGGGAAAAATTTCGGTACTGAAGTGCAGACAAATTCACATGATGCAGTCTCTTGGATTTTTATTTGAAAGGGAAAAGCTTTTAACCGTGTTTATACATTAAACTATACAATCGTAATAATCGTGAAAGACAGCATGAATAGGAGCACTTAGTTATTGTAGCAGTAATTTGCATTGAATTTTACTGGAGTTATATATAAAGATCAGTGTTTTATCGTTGTTTAGTCACAGTTAAAAGCATTGGCAAGTAGCACACTAAGCACCAATTTGAAGTAAGTTTTGACATTGCTCCATTCAGGTAATATTTTTTAAAGAGAATTTTCAGTTTTATTACAATCATGACGGTTTAATTATATTCATAAAGTGTAGTTTTCTAATGATTTTAATAAAAAGCTTTAAAATGTTTTTCTCTCTTAAATACTGGCAATGTATAGGTATCCAAATCAAAATTATTAACATAGAAATTGTAGATTTGGGTAGATATACTTAATTAATGAATAACATTTGTAATACAGATAAAGAACTCATATAAATACATCAAAAGTCAAAATTTAGATCTAGAAATTAGTATCGATGGACTCTTCATAAAACTTTATTTATATTCATAATACTACTACCCAATATTTTATAAAGTTTAAATGTGGAAATGTCAATCTAAATTAACGAAAAACTATGATGAAAGTTACATTATCTTTAGATTATTAAAATTCAACATGTAGTGCAATTTTAATGCAGAAAAATAAAAAAAACTATTCGTGACTTAGTATCAGTAGCTTTAAGATAGAAAACATGCAAATTGTATTTTAATTTCTTTCCAGTTCAATATTTTATTACTGCTGTCTTGATATTGTGTTACCGAGTAATTTTTCCTAAACTTTCCAGATCTCACAATTTTAAAACTTCCTTTGTATTTTTATTACTTTATGTTTGTACAACAATGTCAAATACTACAACTACATTCATTAACTTCAGCACTCTGCTTTAATAATACCCAAGAACCAACATGCAGCAATGTCTTCCTTGGCGTGTCATTAATCATTATAGTATAGCATATATATGTTCTAGTGGTACTCATTTTCTTTGACTTAAGTTTATTATTTTGGGTTTCAGGTCAGGTAACCAAATGTGACCGGTAAATTAGCATTATATAAAATATACTTCAGTAATTCTAAAAATGGTACCACAACCAAACCAGGCAGAAATCAAAAATTTAGAAAATAGAGTCGACAGCCTGAAAGGCAAAACTAATCTTAATGGAGATACTTTACAACAAGAATCAACAGAACAAAAGAAAAGTGGCTTACCCGGAAAAGAAATTGACATCTACAGCAATGTTTATCCCGATAAGCCAACTATTATTTAGGAGGCAGTTTTCGGTTATGGGATTGGTCATATTCTAGGTCTCTACGGCCTCTACTTAACTTTACTGGGGCAAGTTATGTGGCAAACCATTTTATTCGGTAAGACTGCCTACCGATAGCAAAACATTCCACACTTTATGGAATTACGCTTTCGTTGACAAAATGCTTTCATTAAACCCGCTTAATTTTGTTGGACGCTTCTGTAGTAATTTTCTCAATATTATTAATGAGGTTAGCATTTTACTTGTGGGTGCATTTTAAATGCTAATTGTAGTGCCTAAATGATTTTTCTTCAAAAGTAGATAACAACTGCTGAACTTATCCTTGAATTTATATTACTGGAAATTCCAGGTTTTGTTGGTCATGTTTGTGCAACTTTGGGAGTATTAGCAGGAGCTCATAGACTTTGGTCTCACAGGTCATTTAAGGCAAAATTTCCATTGAGATTGTTTTTGGCCATTGCGCAAACAAGTTCGTATCAGGTAAAAAGCCATAAGAAAGGTATAGTAATGAAGGTAATGTTAAATAGGTATGTTTAATGTCAGTAATAGTTAGCGCTAATGTCTGAAAAATAAGCCAATCACAATTATACATGATTAAATCAATATATTTATGACTATGACAGCTTAGAATATACGATTGGGTTCGAGATCATCGTATTCATCACAAATACTCAGAGACTCTCGCGGATCCTTACAACATCAAACGCGGATTCTTCATGGCCCACTTTGGTTGGCTAGTAGTAAGAAAACATGCTGCAGTATTTGAGAAAGGAAGGAAAGTTGACATGTCGGACATAGAGGCAGATTCCATTGTCATGTCCCAAAAGCGGTAAAATATCCATTAACGTTCAGTTCTTTCACAATTGTTTACAAATCTTTAATTTTTGATTGTCCCTAGATACTACAAATCGTGGTCGGCTGTTTTTGCATATATTTTGCCTACTGGCATCCCTTACTATTTTTGGGGGGAATCTTTTCTAGTGTCATTCGTTTTTAATTTTTCCAAAATAGTCTACACAGTTCACTGTGTTTGTTGCATCAACAGTTTTGCCCATGCTTTTGGAAATAAGCCTTACGATAAGTAAGTTATTAAATACTAAAATACTATATACTTCTTATACTATACGATTAGAATTATCATGTCTTTTTAAGTTTGCATGAAAATTTGTGGGTACTCTTTCAAACGCTGTGAATAACTGATTTTTATGAACACAGATCCATTGATGCAGCAGAAAACAAGCTCGTCTCCATTTTCAGTTTGGGCGAAGGATGGCACAATTATCACCACGCTTTTCCGTGGGACTACAAGGCAGACGAATTGGGAGGTCACAAATACAACATCAGTACTTGCTTTATTGACTTGATGGCCAAATTGGGTCAAGCCTACGACTTAAAAACTGCTCCAAAGAATATAATTGAAAAACGCATACAAAGAACTGGAGATGGTTCTCATTGTGATAGCCACGGGAAGTCCCTTTGATATCACATCAAAGAAATATATATTCAATGTGTCTCAGAAAGTATTTCACCTAACAGAAATTTCAGATTATGCAACATAAACATAACCAAGGATTTTACAAAATACTATTAAATTTGAATTAACAACTGTTGAGAATTACTGTGCATGTCTTTTTATGATGTTTCGGTTAAAAAATCACATTTGGCTGAAACGCACTTTTCTGTTGAGATCTAATCTTTTGTACGCTGCAAATAAAGTTAGCAGCTTGCAACAATAAAAAAGACCTATTAAATTTGTCTAGGGTGATGAAAAATATTTTGAAAAATCGGCTAATTTTAGTAGCAAACCAATAGATTTACACTTATCGCAAATGAATTACAAATCTACTTATTTCTGAATCTTATGTATCCCGTGTCTTCGCTTCATGCATTCAAAGTTGTATACATTACAGAGCTGAAAATCAAAATAAATGACAAGTAAAATTACACCTTATTACCGTTGCCAACGTTGATTTCTTGCATGGTTTAACCTTTTTGTCAAAGTCCAATATCCGTATTGGGATTCACAAAAAGATAATTAGTCTCATTAATTAGTACAAAACTTTTATGCAAGCATGGTTCACAGGATATTAAAACAGTGGTTTTCCTGTTTCATTATTATTCACAACAAAATGCATGTAATAACGCAATATGGTACTGGTAAACTGGTAACTCATAAAATGATGGAAGTATTTTCGCATCATGGATACTGTCATTAGCATCTGAATAATACTTTAAAATACCATTTCTTATTTTCGATTTATGTTTAATGACGATCTTCTTTTTGAGTAGAATAAAAGAAGAAAGCAAGAAATCTGTAAAGAAATTTTAACACTAATAATAACATTTTAGAAAATTCCTGAAGTAATCAACATACAAAGTGGAGGCGTTGAGCTGGAAGGAGGACTTGGGCGGAAAGGAGCACAAGAAAGGAGTAGTACAGTGAGGACCAACAGGGGCGAGCCATATCACTTACAATGTACAAGGAAGTACATGTGAATTTAAATTGCCCGCATTTGGCTTGATGCGGGAAATCAAAACCAACACGTACATAGATACCATGATATTTCCTTAAACACTGTAAGTGCCATGGCTCGCCCCTGTTGGTCCTCACTGTACAAGTTGTAGTAAACATGAGCTATATTAGGACAACCTTGTCTTCCACTAAGCCAGTTAAATTAAAAAAAATTTATTAAAGCCTCCCAAATTTGCAAAAATCTGAGTAGCTGATGTGTTGTATGATTTTCGATACAGCAAATTGTATATGGATTTAAAAGGAACAAATTATCATTAGATTGTAGTTTGGCTTCAAATTACTTCAACACTATTACACCTTCCCCTTTACATTACCTCAAAAACAAAGCTATGCATATTAATCATTATATATTAATCATTAAATTTTTATAAAAGTACTTTATCACACATTAATTATATTTTTTATGTAATTAATTGCCCTGCTAATGCTCACTAGTAGTAATTGAATATTATAAATGCACTAGTTTTTTGGCATTTCCTCTGAGACTCCAATAAGGATGTAAAAATTTTCGTTACTGAAGTGCAGATAAATTCACACGATGTAGTCTCTTGCGCTGTAATTGAGAACGGAAACACTTTTAACAGTGTATAATAATCGTGAAAGAGAGCATGAATAGGAAAGTGGAAGTAATTTGCAATGAATTATACTGGAGTTATATATAAAAAACAAAGATCAGTGCTTAATATTTGCTTAGTCACAGTTGAAAACATTGTCAAGTAGCAGGATTAGCACCAATGCGAAGTAAGTTTTGCACACTCACAATAAATAAGTTTTAATAACAACGAGATACTGCTGTATTAAGGTAATATTTAAAATATATCTTGTGAGAATTTTCAATTTTATTAAAATCATGATGGTGTAATTATATTCATAACATTCATAAGGTGTGTAGTTGTCAAACGATTTTCATAAAAAGTTTAAAAATGCTTTTCTCTCTTAAATGCTGACAATATAGGTATCCAAAATGTTTAACATAGCAATTGTAGATTTGAGTAGATAAACTTAATTAATGATTTTTAATAGAAATAACAAACTCATACAAATACATAAAAGGCAAAATCGACGATTTAGAAATTAGTATCGACCTATCGACCCTTCATAAAACTTTATTGCTATCCTTAATACGCCCAATATTTTATAAATTCAATGGAAATGCCAATCTAATCAACGAAAAACTATGATGAAAGTTCCACAATCTTTAGATTTTAAAATTCGACAAGTAATGCAATTTTAATGTAGATCATCAATAAAAAGAAACCTATTCGTGACTTAGTAGCCTTAAGTTAGACAACAAGCAAATTGTATTTTAATTTCTTTCCAGTCTCAATATTTTATTATTGTTTCGGATTTTGCTTTACCGAGTAGTTTTTTCTAAACTTTTCAGATCTCACAATTTTAAAACTTCCTTTGTATTTTTTATTACTTTATGTTATTGTTTTACTACAAGTTTTTACGACAACATTGTCAAATACAGCTACATTTATTAATGTCAGTACTCTCTGCTTTAATAATACAATTTAAAAAGTAAATTGCAATGCCTTCCTTGACGTGTCATTAATCACTACATTTCACCTTCATATGTTCTGGTGGTACTCATTAATTTCTTTGACTTAAGTTTATTATTTTGAGTTACAGGGCTGGTAACCAAATGTGAACGGCTAAATTAAAATTATATAAAATATACTTCAGCCATTCTAAAAATGGTACCAAAATCAAACCAGGCAGAAATCAAAAATTGGAAAATAGAATCGACAGCCTGAAAGGCAAAACTAATCTTAGAGAAACTTTACAGAAATAGAAAACAGAAGAAAATATGCTGCAGTATTTGAGAAAGGAAGGAAAGTTGACATGTCAGACATAGAGGTAGATTCCATTGTGATTTCCCAAAAACGGTAAAATGTCAATAAACTTTCAGTTCTTGCAGATTTGTTGAGAAATATTTAATTTTTGATTTTTCTTAGATACTACAAATCTTGGTTGGCAGTTTTTGCATATATTTTGCCCATTGGAATCCCTTACTATTTTTGGGGGAATCTTTTCTAGTGTCACTTGTATCTAATTTTTCCCAAATGGTCTTCACAGCTCACTGTACTTGTTCCATTAACAGTTTTGCCCATGCTATTGGAAATAAGCCTTGAGTACTTACTTTAAAAAATTACTAACCTGAGAATTCTTAAATAAGTGCAGGAACAGTACATGCATCCAATGTGGAAAAGTAATCCAATTCCAAGTTATATTTATAAGATTATAAGTTTCCCAAGCTGCAAACACAATGAGAAGTGCGATGCTAAATGAAGTATTCCGTTGTCTCCAACTTTCTGGAAGCAAACTGTAATAGTAATTTTCCATCAGGGATTTCAAGAAAACGGATGCAAGAAAGGGGAGTGTACAGAGTGTACACTATCGCAATTACGACGAAGCTTTGAAGAATTCGCGTTATTTTCCCTTCGGATTCTAAGCTAGTATCTCCACCTGCAACAGATATTTAACTAAAATTACAGTATCATACCAAATTTCTTATTAACGAAAAGACCGTGCGCATATATAGCGATATCAAGCATTTATACGCCCAAGCAAAGCAAAGTCTTCCTTGGCGTACTATTGTATAACGTATATATGTTCTAGTGGTACTCATTAATTTGTTTGACTTAAATTTATTATTTTGGGTTTCAGGTCAGGTAACCAAATGTGAACGGGTAAATTAACATTATATAAAATATACTTCAGTCATTCTAAAAATGGTACCAAAACCAAACAAGGCAGAAATCAAAAATTTAGAAAATAGAGTCGGCAGCCTGAAAGGCAAAACTAATCTTAATGGAGATACTTTGCAACAAGAGTCAACAGAACAAAAGAAAAGTGACGTACCTGGAAAAGAAATTGACATCTACAGTAATATTTATCCAGATAACCCCACTATTGTGTGTGAAGTAGTTTTCGTTTATGGGATTGGTCATATTCTAGGTCTCTACGGCCTCTACTTAACTGTACTTGGGCAAGTTATGTGGCAAACAATTTTATTCGGTAAGACTGCCTACCGATAGCAAAACATTCCACACTATATGGAATTACGCTTTTGTTGACAAAATGTTTTCATTAAACCCGTTTAATTTTGTTGGACGCTTCTGTAGTAATTTTCTCAATATTATTAATCAGCATTAGCATTTTACTTGTGGGTACATTTAAATGTATATTCTAGTATCTAAATGATTTTAACTCAAACGTAGATAAAACTGTTGAACTTATCCTTGAATTTATATTACTGGAAATTCCAGGTTTTGTTGGCTACGTTTTTGCAACTTTGGGAGTATTAGCAGGAGCTCATAGACTTTGGTCTCACAGGTCATTTAAGGCAAAATTTCCATTGAGATTGTTTTTGGCCATTACGCAAACAAGTTCGTATCAGGTAAAAGGCCATAAGAAATGCATAATAATTAAGGTAATGTTAAATAGGTATGTTTAATGTTACTATTGTAACATTAAACTATAGTTTAAACTATTAACATTACTATAGTTGTTGAGAAATATTTAATATTTGATTTTCCTTAGATACTACAAATCTTGGTTGGCAGTTTTTGCGTATATTTTGCCTATTGGCATCCCTTACTATTTTTGGGGGGAATCGTTTCTAGTATCACTCGTTTTTAATGTTTCCAAAATGATCTTCACAGCTCACTGTGTTTGTTGCATCAACAGCTTTGCCCATGCTTTCGGAAATAAGCCTTACGATAAGTAAGTTATTAAATACTAAAATACTATACTTCTTATACTATACGATTTAGAATTATCAAGTCTTTTTAAGTTTGCTTGAAAATTTGCGGGTAGTCTTTCAAACGCTGTAAATAACTGATTTTTACGAACGCAGATCCATTGATGCCGCAGAAAACAAGTTTGTCTCCATTGTCAGTTTGGGAGAAGGATGGCACAATTATCATCACACTTTTCCGTGGGACTACAAGGCAGACGAATTGGGAGGTCACAAATACAACATCAGTACTTGCTTTATTGACTTGATGGCTAAATTAGGTCAAGCCTACGATTTAAAAACTGTTCCAAAGAATATAATTGAAAAACGCATCCAAAGAACTGGCGATGGCTCTCATTGTGATATAGCCATGTGAAATCCCTTTGATATCACATCAAAGAAATATTCAATGCGTCACAGAAAGTATTTCACCTAATAGTTTCAGATTGTGCAGCATAACCAAAGATTTTACAAAATACGATTAAGTTTGAAATTTCTATTAACAACTATTGAGAATGTCTGTACATTTTATGATATTTCGGTTAAAAATTTACATTTGGCTGAAGGGCACTTTTCCATTGAGCTGCAATCTTTTGTAGATTGTCTAAGTAAATACTTACTACAATAAAAAACGCCCCATTAAACCTATCAGTGGTAATGAAAAATATTTTGACAAATCGGCTAATTTTAGTAACAAAGCAAAGATTTACACTTACCGCAAGTAAAATAGCAAATCTACTTATTTCTATATCTCTTGTATCCCGTGTCGCTTGTCTTGTCCTACACATTCAAAGTTATGTACAATACAGAAGACTTAAAGATCAAAATAATTGAAAAGTAAAATTATACCTTTTTCCCGTTTCCAACGTTAATTGCTTTCTTGCATGATTTAGCCTTTGGTCAAGTTTCAATCCATCCGTGAGGTGATTCACAGAAAGACCAGAGTAGTCTCATTAATTACTACAAAACTAATGTTTTTGTGCAAACACGTTTCACAGGATATAAAAACAGTGATTTTTCTGTGTTTCATTGTTATTCACAACCAAATGCAGTAAAATGCTTGTACTGAAGTAACGTGGTACTGGTAACACATAGAATAATGCCAGTATTTTCTGCATGGTAATTCCCATGATTAAGTATCTGAATAATGCTATTCTTTTTGAGTAGAATGAATAAGCTATAAAGAAGTTGGATAAATTTTAGAAAATTCCTCCAGTAATTAACATACAAAGTAGAGGTACAAGTTAGAGGACAAGTTGAACAAGTCTGGTGTTCTTTTTGTGTTTACCATCACTGCCTTTGCCGAACAAATAAAATTGCAACAAAAACTTGATTACCGTATTTATCGAAATAATTATCCAGTCGTAATAATGTTCCATGTGGAGAATTATTCCGATAATACCCCAATTTTATGACCTTTGAAGTCATAATACACCACGTCGAAATAATCCTCCACCTCAATAGCAGAAAGGGGGTCTCAAGAAGGAACTGTCCTAACAACTGGACATGAGAAGCAACTATTAACAGTTATTAGCCTTTCTGACGACGATCTTATGGACATCGACAAATAATATTCAATTATTACTATTCATTTCTATCTATATTAGGTAATCAGTAAACAAATTTGACTAATAAGGCTTATTCGTAATGTCAACCATTTTTTCCAACGTTTGGTTGACGCTGGAAAGTGTATATCAAAGGCAGCTGACTGAGTTAGAAAAATTTGGTTGACGCAACATCAGCATACGTGTGGTTGGCGGTATGTGAAATGTTGGCTGCCTTCATTTGCGCGTTTGGATGACTTAGACGACTGCTGCTGGCTTCAATACCAATGGTTGCTATTACGAATATCGCTTATTACATAAATAAATCATGCATTGAAAAAGTAATTATTCATGTCGACATAATCCGCCATTGGAAGTAAGCTTGAAACAATAATAAGCCGGTCAATTATTTCGATAAATACGGTAGCTTGAATTCGAAAACGAGTTTAAAAGTGAGTCCACAACACAACGACACTTTTATTTCTCACCATAACACACAATGTAGTAAGCATTAGCATGAGCGATATTAGGACAACCTTGTCTTCCCCCTAAGCCAGCTACTCTTTGCAAAATCTGAGTGATGTGTTGTATGATTTTTGATGCAGCAAATTTAAATACATTTAAAGATAAAACCAATTATCATTAAATTGTAGGTTGGCTTCAAATTACCTCAACACTGTTACATCTTCCCCTTTACATATTTTCCCAAAATCACAATTATGCATTTATATTATCATTACATTACACTATCATTCCCTAGATACTACAAATCGTGGTCGGCAGTTTTTGCATATATTTTGCCCATTGGAATCCCTTACTATTTTTAGGGGGAATCTTTTCTAGTGTCACTCGTTTTTAATTTTTCCAAAATTGTCTACACAGCTCACTGTACTTGTTCCATCAACAGTTTTGCCCATGCTTTTGGAAATAAGCCTTACGATAAGTAAGTTATTAAATACTAAAATACTATGCTTAGTTTTTTCATAGCAGATTTGAATTATCGTGTCTTTTTAAGTTTGCATGAAAATTTGTGACTAGTTTTTTTTACGCTGTGTGTGAATAACTGATTTTTACGAACGCAGATCCATTGAAGCCACAGAAAACAAGTTTGTCTCCAATTTTAGTTTGGGGGAAGGATGGCACAATTATCACCACACTTTTCCGTGGGACTATAAGGCAGATGAATTGGGAGGTCACAACAGTCACAAGTACAACATCAGTACTTGTTTTATTGACTTGATGGCCAAATTGGGTCAAGCCTACGATTTAAAAACTGCTCCAAAGAATATAATTGAAAAACGCATACAAAGAACTGGCGATGGCTCTCTTATATAGGGACAGTTGTTTGCTTTAAAATCGCATTAATACTACACAAGAACAATTTTGTATAAATTGCATTATTTTTAATTTGGTCACCTCGAAAAATCATTCTTTATTCTGTCCAAATTAAAAGTAAATAGTAATAAATTCTTCCCTAAATCCATAATGGATATCATTTTATTAGTAAATATCGCGTACGATGCATTGTATTATAAATCATGTAACGTTGCTTTTGATATATATGTAAAATAAGACTTAGTTCTTCATTTGCAATAACAGGCTAATAATTTCCTTTGTATTCTATGCTAAGTATATTGCCCACCTATTTACAACTCCATAGATATTTTATGCAGTTATTCTTGACCTTTATCTAGGAAAGTTAATTGTTAAATTATCATTTCATATATTCGGACATTCTGACTGCATGTATATGCGGTACTAGATCAAAGGCACCACTTGGAAGATTCCCTAGGTAAAAAGATTAATTCACACGAGGTAATTCGCATATAGTTTTTTCTCTTATGCAGTTGTTTGACAAAGCAATTCTACAGTATGTCTACTTCGACGCTTGACATAGCGCTTTCACCATTGTTACACTAAGAAACTTTCACCACTATAAAACTGATTTTAACAGTGAATTCACTGATGAAGCCGTATTTCATCTCAATAGATATGTTAATCGTCAGGTTTGTTGTTAGTGGTCGCAAAGAAAACCCAATTGGATGACTGCTCTCCGGGCGCAAGGCTCCCCAAAAACTGGGATTTGGCTGGGAATTTTAGCAGATACCATAATTCTCATAATTGATCCTTACTTTTACGATGGAAATGTCAATGGTGACATATCTCGATACGCTAGAAAATTTCTTGATGCCTTCATTGGATGAAAATGGAGTGGATCCACACTTTATCTGGTTCCAGCAAGACTGCGGTACTGCACACTACGCCATAAAAAGTGAAGAATTTTTTGGACCAGACTTTTCCTCGCTGGATAGGACAACGAAGAGTGATATTATTTTTGACCCCCCTAAAATACTCAATGTCGCCCCAAAACAAAGTACTTCTCAAAAATACTACTTCTTGCCTATTTTCATCATTTAACGCCCCAATTAATATGGAATTTACCCTTTAAATACTATATTACCCCCTATTTGTAGTACTATTATTCTTGAGGAATTGAGGATTTTTAAAGTATAAAATAACGATGAATTGACATTAAAATGATTTATTGAGTTCAAATGTACCTGTAGGTAATACAGTACATAGCGATGATGGGCCTAAAGACTCCTCCCGACAAATGTTGAGTTTGTGTAAGCTCATTCCTTGCTCTTCTTTTAAGGCTGAGTCTACCTATTTACATTACAAATCTAAATTCCATATAACTCATGTATTTGACCGAATTTGAATTGAATTAGGTGTGGCTACTTTGAAATTTTCCAACTCTACCTAGGGACCACCGGACTTCAAAATTTTAAATACCTTAAAATATAACTTTTGTTTCAATTTTAAAAGTTTAAATCACAAAAATTTGTTCCTATCCTTATAACATGGTGGGACAGATAATACACGATGGTTATTCTAATTGAAGATAATAAAAAAACAAAGGCGGTGGTCCCTACATATTTTTGTCCATATATACATAAGTCAATTTTATGACACAAGGTAACAATTGAGTGTAACAATTTTGAGAACAGGGACAGTGTACATGCATTATTATGTAAATCGTATACCAGCCAGCGCATTGTCGGCTATGCTATAATAGTTCCTTTCCAACTGAGGCAAAAATGTACCTTTAGAACAAAAGGAGAAGCGTGATAGACTAAAAAAGCAAAAATGGTTCTTATTAGAAATTATTATTTTGCAAAATGTAAAACTTGACATACCGTGCAATAAAAAAATTGTCCATGCCTGAATCTCAACATGAGACACTATTTGGTTTTCTACGACTGAATGAACTCTTTTAAGAATAAAGTGCCCTTTGTGGTACTATCAGCCTTAATGAATTAATGGATTGCGAACGATGAATAACAACGAATATTTTATAGTATGTACACTGTTCTTCCAACCAAAGGTGGTTTCGGCTTGCGGCATTAGTATCAAATAATAGCATAATCCTTCCCAATGTACTCTTCTTTGACGGAAGGAGTCTGTAAGCCTATCACTGCTATTTGCTGTATTACCTATAGACACGTTTGCACTCAACAAATCATTTTAATGTCAATTCATCGTTATTTTATACTTTAAAAATCCTCAATTCCTCAAGAATAATAGTACTACAAATAGGGGGTACTATAGTATTTAAAGGGTAAATTCCATATTAATTGGGGCGTTAAATGATGAAAATAGGCAAGAAATAGTATTTTTGAAAAGTACTTTGTTTTGGGGCGACATTGAGTATATTAGGGGGGTCGATAATTACAGTCCGTTTTTAGGCTTGGCTAGGCGTTGTAATTTAGTACATTTGATCTATATTCATTATTAACTGTCAAACATATTATAATATCTTTTCACACATACTATATATATATACATATATTATTATCTGCATTTATTATTTTGTCACTTAGGGGGAGGGAAGGGGTGGTTTAATGATCACCTCTGATTTCCATTCGAGTGTACTTCAAGTTCAGTGACCTAATTTCATTGTTATTTGAGTAAAGAGTAAATGCCGAATTATGAGCTATCAAGTGGAAGGCAATGTCCAGTTTGTACGATAAAGCTACCATTTGATTAGCAAGTCAACAAATTCGAAATCAACACCCGCAAACAAAAACAATTAGCGAACATACAGGGCAGGGCAATCAGAAATGTACATCCTCACCGTACAATGCCAAATTAAACAAAAATTGTTTTCAAAACTCCAACTTAGGCTAAATTATTTGCAATCAGTTTCGGAATTGTTGCTGGCCAATGGATTTTCTAGAAAACACATTACTCAACCCATTTTTATAGAAATCAGTTTTTCCACTGATAGGATACGCAAGAATTTCCAATTTACCCTTAAAAACTGAATTTGAACATAACATTAAGTTAATATATATTTGAAATGAAACTCAATAATTTGCTTGGAGTGTGTGCAAGCAAGAATTTGCGTAAGCCCTTATAATGCACTTTCGCTTTGGAGCAAGTAACTGAAAAAATGAAAAATCTTCATAATACCCCAATATCATAAATGCTATAATGCAGTTGGAATATGGAATAGACTTTGGGTAAGGATACTAAAATACGGCCTTTATAAAATTACATTTTGTATTTTTAATCCAATTCTACATTTTTTGTGTCTCAGCCGTAACACAGTTTAAAATTTGTGATAGTATTGTAAATTTTTTTGAGATTTTCTACCTACTTCTTTTTCTAGCCTGCTTAGGTTAAACAAGTCATTAATGAGACCCTGTACATTGTACATTGTACACATAAAATACATTTGTGCACTTGCAACTTTATCAGCACAAGTGTTTATATACCGTACCTCCCACAAATGCGGCTATTTTAGTTTAAACGAACTGTCATCTGATGTGTTTGTGTTATTATCCATTGCAAGACAATGTTGCTACTTACAATTCTTTGAGTTAAAATCTTTAATTGTTCAAGTTAGTATTAATTGTGCAAGATTGAGATCAGGTAGGAGGTAGATTTACAAATAGAGAATATGAAATCCAATAGCACTTACACCAAATTACTGATCATCTGTTGTGTGGTGACTTTTGTGAATATTCTGATAACATCTGCCACTACAAGTACTAAAGTAAGTAAATAAAGTATGTTTCCTTTAATAATATTTAACATGAATTTATTCATTGTACTCAAACCATATTTTAATCCCATTTATCCAATTTTCACAATTTTGTCCAAAAGGATGATAGAAATATTTAGTCTATATATTTTAGTACTTACACCACAACCTTTTGTCAGGTGTCAGGTTAATTAGAATTTTAGTGCAACCCAATTATTTGTTTTAAGTTTAAAAAGTTTATCAATTAAATCAACAAATCCTTTAAAGATTTTGAAGATAAAAACTAAAAACATAGTGTGTTTAAAAGTCAAAAGAGCTAAAATATTGAGTCAAGATCTTTATTTTGGATCCTTTTTAATATAATGTGTCTATTTCTCGAGCTTCAGTGTCATTTCAAGCGCGAAATAATCAAAAATAACTTTGGTTCTCATCTGACGGACTAACGGATAACCTAAATGAATTATATCCAAATTTTCCATTTGAGAATCGTTAATTTTTAGTAATATTTTCCGTTTGTCATTTTACTAGTTGACCTAGAATCAACCGTGAAGTCAAATCAAAGTATTAATAGGTAAATAGACACATAATGTTGACTTTTAAAGAAGTATTCATCAGACTTCTTACTTGCCGGACTGCGGCCTCGGCCAGGTCGGCCACGAAACTGCATTTAAATGTATTTAATTCAAATCATTACAAACAAGGACAGAAGTCGGTAGTAAATTTAATTGGCTTCCGTACCATCGCTACTAATTCTGCAGAAAATATTATGGATTTATTGGATGTTTCCGAAGAGTCAGCAAACAAACTAGTAAACGCCAGTAAGGGCAATGAAGAAAATGTAGCCGTGCTGTTAAGTGTACTGAAGAAATATGGATTCAGTCGAAACGCAATTATCCAACAACCCCGACTTTTACGGTTGACACCAGTAGCAGTTGAAAATTACATTTTGTCAATGAAAGAGAGTGAGTTTTCAAAAATAGAGCCAAGAATGATTTGCAAATATCCGAGTATTTGTAACCGTAATATTTCAGCGTTGCATTTGCTCAAAATTGTTCCAAAAAATGCAGAAATCGTAAAAAGTTACTGTACTATTCTTAACCTTTCTTCTACCACCGAAAATAAAATATGGGAAAACCTTCCGACGGACATGAGCCAAGTGTCACTTCTTCAATTACGCCAAGTTGTCATGTCGCTCTATTTTGCTCAAGCCTTGGATACAACTCCTCAAATAGGTCTGAAAATAATGAAGACGTATCCTCGAACTTACTATCGTTCTTTTACGTGGGTTAAAGAGTCTATCCGAATTTTACTAAACGAATTCGAGTTCCCCAAAGAAATAGTGTGCAGGCATGGATACCTTGTGCAATCAAACCCGAAAAATCTTGCTGATATAATTAACACAATAGAAAAACTGTCAGGGATGGAAATAAAAAAATTTGCTCAGCGCAGACCGAAGATTTTGATGGCCTCGGCGTCTTCATTGTTAGAAATTCAATCTATGTTCGATACGGAGTCAATTTCTAATGAAGCTGTTGCAAAATACCCGGAAATCTACACTTTGTCCTCGCTAACAATTCGAAGTCGCTTAGAAGAGCTAAAGTCAATCCCTGAATTTTCAGCCCTGAAGAAGCATCCACGGATTGGTCGAATAATCTACTACCAGAATAAAATCAGGTCTCGACTAGGATATCTTACGACTAATAATGTTACAGGAGCCTCTTTACATATTCTGTCCACAGATAATAAGCGTTTCAACAAGTTCGTCTCCGTTGGGTTGCAGAAAACTAAAGGATTGGATATAATTCACTATTTGGCAGATTACTTTGCCAAAGAGAAACCTGAAATCCGAAGTAAATTAGCGATGCACCCACATTGGCTTCAAATTCCTTTAACCCAAGTGAAAGAATCACTCATGTTTTTCCGCCAATTAAATACATTTTCCAAGAGTGACATTTATGACTGCCTGACTGTTTTGTTGTACCCTAAGGATAAGATTGAGATGGAAATAGCAAGTGTTTTGAAAGAAAATGAAGCATCGTTGGGAGATACTTACTTTTTACATATGGTGTTGTACTTTTTGGAACGACAAGTTCATTTTACTGGGGACGGAGTTTGGCAAAACAAAGTCGGAGACGAAGTTGAAGGCTATCTGCATGAAAATGAATAGTTGATTAATTCTACACGGTGATTCAAGTGTTACATTGTAGTGATTAGTTAGTGAACTACCGATTCTATTAAATGAACGGAGGAAATAACAAATAACATAAAGTAGCTTTTCTTAAAATGTTTTGGAATTCTTAATAAATATGTCTATTAAACGACCACCTTGCCATTGTATACTACATTCTCTATCCATCTGTAAGCTATTCACAGCATTGCAAAATATTTTACAAAAATCTAGTGAGTTACCTCCGAATGAGAGTTTTAGACTAGTAAAGGTATGTCAATGCAGCCAATTATTATTTGTAAGGACCTTCGATATAGATTAGTTCTCAGAACACCCATTTACATAACTTTAATGAACTGTCCCCAATAATGCATGAAAATAATCTGGACTTTTTGTTGCTCTATACCAAAACTAACATAATTCTTGTAGTTGCATTTTTTACATAAGATTGCTTTAGGCCGTATTAGTAATACTCTAAATGATACATTAATTAATATAACCGTAATATATTTTTGTACATTTTTCAGAGATTATTTACGTCAGAAGGACAATGTGTGATGTATGGTCATTGTCCATTTAATGCAACGGATCCATATCTAAAAAACTGCGTGGACTACGGACCCCCGCGAACATTGGCCAACCTTACTAAACTCAAAACATATTGTCCAGAACTAGTGGAAAAATACGGGTCTGAACTCTGCTGTAATGAAGATCAGGTGGAAGATCTTGTTAATAACATGATCCTACCTCAATCCATCATTGGGCGATGTCCTTCCTGTTTCTATAATTTTAGGCAGAGCTTTTGCGATCTTGCGTGCAGCCCTATGCAATTCCAATTTCTAAATATTTCTGAAACTGTTAAAAGTAACACGACTGGTAAGTTGCTTCGCAATAATAAATATTGATCTAAATTAATAAATTAACGGGTTTGCTAGAAATTGCATAAGATTGTTTTAAATATGCATTTATATTTCAATTAGGAAAACTGTTGATCACCAAACTGGATGTATTTATTTTGGAAAGCTACACCAACGAAACTTACGATTCCTGCAAAAATGTGATATTTAGTACTACAAATGGCCCTGCAATGGATACTCTTTGTGGAGAATGGGGAGCTTATCATTGCAGTGCCTCTCGCTGGTTTAATTATATGGGCTCCACTACAAATGGACAAACACCATTTAACATTACCTACAAATATATCAACAATTCAACCGAAAAAATATTTCTTCCCAAATACAACAGCACGGGCTACATTGTCAAAAATAATAGCGTCCCAGTTTCACCTCTTGGATTTGAAACGTTCAAGTGTTCACAGCCGCCTCCCGTAAGTTGTAGTTTTAAACTTCACTCTACGTATTGTAAATTAGTGGCATGAAATTAATTTAAGTTGAAAGTACAGGGAATGGGAAGCAGATTCCTGAGAAAGAGCAGAATTGTCTATTTATTGTTGAGTTTGTAATTGGTATTTTCACTCCAATACAAATAGTGTATTATTAAAATCATAAATAATATTTACTACTAATGAAATGGCGTTTATTTTCATAGGGTCAGTCAAAAGCTTGCAGTTGTGTTGACTGTGTTGACAGTTGTCCACCCGCTCCACCTTTGCCTCCTTTGCCGAAGCCATGGATACTTTTCCATATCGATGGCATGTACGTAGTAAGTGGGATTATCTTTGTCCTTGGAAGTATGCTCATGCTATTTCTCATTTTAAAGGGAAATAACGGAAGTGAAACTCAATCAGGTAGTTTGTCAATCAGTGTCATGTTAAGTTAAGAGATGTATTGATTTTAGTTCATGGTTAACGATACGATATATTTTATTTATTTCAATACTTTTAGATCAAGAAAGAAATCGTCGGAAGACTTCAGAAGATGAAGGTCATCAAGAACAATCCAATAACACTGATGATACCAGCCAGCTCATTACGAATGATGAAGGAGAAAATATAAATTCTTCAAATTCAAATGATGATATTGGTAAATAGTAATATACAATTTACAAAATGCTTCTTTAATTTATTTATTTCTTACGTATTAAAGCAAACATTTTAAAATCAGCCTCGAGTATTTAGGAAATTTTAATGATGTATAAAATTTTATTGCAAAAAGATGACCAGGTTACTGAAATTCATAGAAGTTCCACAAAGATGTTGACGTCAATTTTCACAGCCATCGGAAAGCGTAAGTTAAAAATTATGTCTTTTTAAAGATAAAGAGCCAGTTTCTTTTACAATTCTATTTAGGTGTTGAATAACTTGAGATTTGAGTGATAATCAAATACTGTATTTTCAAAAGTATGATTCAATTCACCGATTGTGGGTATTGGCTAGCAATAACCTGTAAAAATCTGATGACTATTGAATCAACTAAAGAATTTCGCTTTCAGTTCTAACATGGGTTTATATTTGTTCCTTTTAAGCAAACACGAGAAATCTAAATATGTTTTTTCAAACTTTTATTTGTAAACTATTATCAATTGAAGTTTCATCTATTTAACCGACGATTATTTTCACATTGTTTGATTGATTAATTAAATACGTTTTAAGTCATTCTCATGTTTAAAATGCAATGGAAAGCATACATAATATTTATCTATTTACTATTTGTTCCACACCACAATAAGCGCTTTTAATTTAAAAATTACGATATGAATTTTGTGTTTTTAGATTGTGCAAAGTATCCTTACATTGTTTTGTCAAGTGGCATTATTCTAACTGCAATATTATGCATTGGAATCAGCTTTCTAAAAGTGACAACTAACCCAGTGGAATTGTGGGCATCGAAAACAAGTCGAGGCAGGATTGAAAAGGAATATTTCGACAAGAACTTTTCACCATTCTACCGTACCGAGCAAATTATCATTACTGCTGTAAATGTGGATAAAATCTATCATAACACAAGCGATGGTTTGGAATCCTTTGGTCCAGTTTTCAACATGACGTTTTTGGAAGAATTACACGCTTTGCAAACAGGTATAATCGAGAACGTAGTGTCAGAGGAAGGATATTCTCTGAATGACATATGTTTCAAGCCCCTTGATCCTGAAAATGATAACTGCACAGTATTTTCTCTTTTGGGCTACTGGCAAAACGATTTGGACAATCTTAATAAAACGTCTGAAGATCAAAGTGATAATTACTTGGATCATTTCAAATTTTGTTCAAGAAATCCAGCGTCGCCAGCAGATTCAACAAAATTGAAAATGAGCTGTTTAGGAGAGTATGGCGGACCCATTGACCCTTCGGTAGTTTTGGGAGGATTTTTGAAAGAGGGCGAAGAGAATGCAGTTGAGAAAAACTACAAGGACGCCAATACTGCCATAATCACATTTGTAGTCAATAATCATTACGACAAGACTGAACTCCACAAAGCTCTCGAATGGGAAAAGGCTTACATAGCATTTATGAAGAATTACATAAATAAGAATTTGCAGAATAAAAGTCGCATAATGGAAATTGCTTTTTCATCAGAAAGATCAATCGAGGATGAACTAGAGAGAGAAAGTAAAGCAGAAGTCAAAACTATACTGATCTCTTATTCTCTCATGTTTGTTTATATTGCGATCAGCTTGGGTCAATTTAATTCTCTGCCTGGACTCTTGGTAAGGAAATGCTACGTACAACTAAGTTATAAAATACCGTCTTTGGCTATTAGCTCACAAGAAATGTTTGTTTCTGAAATTATTTGGTGTAATGCAGGTGGACACTAAAATCACTTTGGGCTTGGCTGGAGTTTTGATAGTTTTGGCATCTGTTGCCGCCTCTGTTGGTTTTTTCGGATACATAGGTCTTCCAATAACTCTGATCATAATAGAAGTGATACCATTTTTAGTACTCGCCGTGGGAGTGGACAATATTTTCATTCTTGTTCAGACTCATCAAAGGACAGCTCGTATTCCAACAGAGAGTCATTCAGAACACATTGGCCGAGTAGTCGGTGAAGCTGGACCAACAATTCTTCTGAGTTCTGTTGCAGAAATTACTTGTTTCTTCCTGGGAGGGTTGACTGATATGCCTGCAGTAAAAGCATTTGCTCTGTATGCTGGATTTGCACTTCTCATGGGATTCATTCTCCAGTTTTCAGTTTTTGTCAGCTTATTGAGCCTGGACGCAATTAGACAGAATGAAGGTCGCTACGAAGTTGTTTCATGGTAAGAATGAATAATGTAATCTTGGTCATAGTCTTAAGCATTTCAATGTAAAATTCTGAAATTCTGAAAACGTGTATTTTTCTAGCTTTAAAGCTCCAAATTACCAGAAAATTGATGAACCTGTTGCAGGCCTTGTGTACAAAGCAATGAAAAATTCCTACACTCCTTTCATCTTCCAATTTCCTGTTCGTGTTGCAATTCTATTGATTTTCTTTGGATGGTTCTGCAGTAGTATTGCCGTCCTTCCTAAGATTGAAGTAGGACTGGACCAGCAACTTTCTATGGCTGAAGATTCATATGTCCTGACCTATTTCAAGTAAATTCTAATTTTATATTTGCATATTTATTATCAGCTTCTTAATTAAATGAGCAAGTAAAAAGACAAGAGGTCTAAATGTTAAATAACATTCAAATTATATTAATGTTACATTTATTTCGTTTTCAGAGCTATGTTTTCGTATTTATCAGTTGGTCCTCCAGTATATTTTGTGGTGAAAGACACAGGATATAATTATTCGGATTACGAAAGTCAGGAACGGATTCGGGCCGGGGATAATGCTGCTTCTTTGGTTTCGCAAATATTTTCAGCCTCAAAAATATCTAACAGATCCTTCATTGCAAAACCAGCGTCTTCCTGGGTGGACGATTTCATCGATTGGGCAGGGAATCCTAATTGTTGCCAATACTATAAGAATCATTCTTTTTGCCCTCATACCGTCACGTAATATATTTATCTACTGTTACAATTTACAACATAGTATTTAGTGTACTTGTTTTCATACTGTCTTTTTTTATGTAGTTCGGGATGTACGGGATGTGAAATTACTTTAGATGACAATCGTCTTACTCCGGAGGATTTCAATTTATATCTGTCATTTTTCCTTCGAGATAATCCTGACGAAGATTGCCCTAAGGGTGGACACGCCGCTTATGGTCAAGCAGTGAGATATAAGTCTGTAGGCAACGAGTCATTTCCAGGAGCCTCGTATTTCATGACTTACCACACTATTCTGAAAACTAGTCAAGACTACACTAATGCCTTAAGAGAAGCCAGGATCATTGCAGATAATATAACTCGGACACTTAACATTGGTAATATCAAAAAAATTGAAAAATCTAATGAAAAATTAAATTGTTTTTATTAATTTTAAATTTTTTGGTGTATTTTTAATTCTGAAAGTTAACTATGTCTCATTTTTTCAAAATTTTGTGCATTATTTTAAAAGTCCGTGCAAATAATTTATATTTACAACAGGAAACGATGGTCCGAAGAAGCACGAAGTATTTCCCTATTCAATATTCTACGTTTTTTACGAACAGTATTTAACAATGTGGAAGGATACAATCAAATCGATGGGAATTTCTGTAGTTGCAATTTTTGCAGTCACTTTTATCCTAACAGGGTTTAATTTGCATGCTGCTTTGCTAGTCCTGTTAATCATTTCAATGATTGTTGTCAATTTGGGAGGTCTTATGTATCACTGGAGCATATCTTTAAACGCCGTTTCACTCGTCAACCTTGTTATGGTAAGTCTGAATCCTAAAATCATTAAATATATAATGAATTAAGTACTATTACGATTCTTTAAAGAGTGTTTAAAAAATTTACACATTTTATTTTCAAATAGGCTGTTGGTATTGCAGTTGAATTTTGCTCTCATGTTGTGCATGCGTATTTCTCATCGGACGAAGCAACTCGGGTAGACAAAAGTCGAGATTCTCTTGTCAGAATGGGAAGTTCCGTGCTCAGTGGAATCACACTGACTAAATTTGGAGGTATTCTGGTCTTGGCATTTGCTACCACAAGAATTTTCCGAGTGTTTTATTTCCGGATGTATTTGGGCATCGTACTTATTGGTGCCGCTCATGGACTTGTGTTCTTACCCGTTCTTCTGTCGTTTGTTGGACCTCAATCAATTCAGAACCGCAAAAGTTCGACATGAATACCTTAAAGTTATTGCGCTTATTAATTAGATTCAAGTAATTAGTACAATTGATTATTTCTTTCTCAAAAGACATGCAAATGACGAATAGTTTTTACTTTCTAGTAAAAATACATTTAACTTACAAATTATTTCTCATTGTCATTGTTTTTCTAGTCTTGTGTTGTGTTATATTTTACAGAAATTCACTTATTAGGAATTCTTTCTTTGTTAAAGTTAATTTACGGTATTTTATCTTATAAGTTTTACTCATTAGGTTTTTTATCGGTGTCTTCTTTTTGAATGTTGTTACAAATTTATTATCAATATCAAATCTGAAGTGCCATGTCAGACAATATAGTGATTTGTTATTGGTATTAGTGTTCCTTGCGCTTTATGTGCATCTTGAAAATGTGAAGCCTTTATCTAATATTTAAATAAGAATCAATCAAGTAATATATATTCAAATAAGCAATCAATTAACCCTGTCACAAATAATATTAATAACACTATTGTGTCTTGAACCTTGCATGGTTGGTTACCATTTGTAATAGTCAATAATCACAATTTTGACTTTCGGAAATTGTGTATAATTTATTTTAGAAATGTGTACCTATATATAAATATATATTGTCAATAAAAATACAAGATGGGACCCATTTGATATGTCATTTAGATTAGTTAGTAATTACTATATGATATATTTGTACTGCATTTCAACGAAATTAACAACGAAACGAAGAGTGGCATGTATTTTTATTGCCATTCAATTTGTTATAGGTACTCTTTAAATTGTAAATCTATTCCAAATGTAGGTTGTGTAATAAATTGTTTGTACAAATTTTTCTGACTAGCACATGAGCTGTTATACGGATATCTTTTTTCCTACCTGTTAGTGGCTACCGTAGAATTTGGAAGACATATATTTCGTATCGATACACTTTGACAGGCTGAAATAATAGCTTTGCAAGTATGTATTCTTAGTCCATTCGCTTAAGAGGACAATGAACGCAATGCAGGAGGAAGAATAAGGACAAAGAATTGCAGAGATAAAAAATTATCTATGTTCTGGCATTTTTACAAAACAAGGAAAAATGTGTTGTTTGAAAAGAAAATAACAAAGCTTATTATACCTATTCCTTTTTCCCGATAATATAATGAT
Organism: Yoshiicerus persimilis; assembly: GCA_020352615.2. Lineage (NCBI taxonomy): Eukaryota > Metazoa > Arthropoda > Collembola > Entomobryomorpha > Tomoceridae > Yoshiicerus > Yoshiicerus persimilis. The sequence goes on from CM036940.2 coordinate 59,397,771, forward strand.
TTCATTTGCTACTGCTATCTTAAAAAGCTGAGCTTTTATTTCAGAGAGTGAGTCACAATTTCATCGAAAGAAATAGCAAGCGGTATGACCTGTGTTACAATTAAGTAGGCAGTTTTATTTTGAAGTTTAACCATATTTGAAATCTTCGTTGCATTCATAAATTCATAATGGTAATTTTATTTTAATATGAAATTATCCAGTGCGATATAAAGTTCTTAGCAATTCTATATCATAATGGATATTTAAATTAACACCTGCGATGTTAAAATAGTTAAACAATACTTACTGTGATGAAAAGTTGTATGGTGTTGTAAATAACTTTTCAAGTGCGCAACAGGTAGTGGCGATGGAGAATTCAAGGTCAACTAAGTCACGAAAAGCGAGTATATAAGAATAATATTTTTAGAAAAGTTATTAAATGAAAATATACTTCGACTTTAGTTGTCACACATTTTACAAATAAAATTATACATTATCATGGTTTTCCGAATTATTGTGTCTTTCTTACTACTCTCAATGTTCGCACAAAGTTTTGCCTTTTACAATTCTATAAGGAATAGACCATTCTCATTTGACGTTTTCAACCCATTTTGGAGACACGAACGGTGCTTCAAATTCAGTTCGTTAAGTCCTAGAAGATCTGGAGAACGCTGTAAGAGTTCTTAGATAACGATTAAAAATTTCATAATTCATAACGAAAATAATAATGATATTATTTTCAATTTCAATAGTATTTATGTATTCATGCACATTTATACTTTAGTTTTGCATGGAGACTGCACAATTTTAACATTCAATCCAGTTTTCGGCGAAACATGTACTTGTTTTTTTGGTCTTGGATATCATTGCTACGATAACGGTCTTGGTAATTGCTCATGCTCAATAATTAATAATTGTTAGATTTTAATTAATATTTAAATATAATCTGATTATTTGAACTCCATAATAATGACGTAGAAGCAACAACGACAGCAGCAGCAGCGACAGTAATTCCTGAGGGTGGCGAAGGCGAAACTACTGTTGAATTGAATAGCACACCCATTTCCTGAAAACTATAATCGCCAATTATTTGAGAATTGATGTTGATTATGCTTCAAATCAATACTGCAATTATATCGGAGAAGTTGACAATCCCAAAAGTCCGTTTTTATTTTTAAATTTTATAAAGTCTTTTCTATAAAAATTGTTTACCTTTCGATAAATAAAATTTCATAAATACACAATTTTTCCAAGCAATAATATTTTAAAAGTAGATAAAAAACAAATAAGCTATCAATGGAATACAAGATTGCCTTTTATACATAATTAATGACTAATTTAACATAATATCTACAAATAAAATGCAATTTAAATTATAGGGGAAATTGTGATTATACTATAATTAAATTCCCTTTGATAACTATTACTATTAACTGACAATATAAATATGTATCTTGGGTAATGAACATGTTCAAACTAAGACTTTGGAAGTCATCTTTTTCTTTTATTTAACTATGCATCTGAACTTGCGTAACTTACTTCTAATGAAAATAAGGCTGTTCTAAGTAAAATTTTATGTTACCAATTAACGTTAATGAACCAATTGATGCCAAGACTGGTGTAATCTTGGTAATTCTCCTATAAGGTTGTCTCAAGCGAAAATTTTCAATTCCAATTAGCGTTTTGTCTTGGACTTGGAGGTAAATTTGGGGAATTTACTTCCACAATTATGATGGATAACGCAACCCAGCAAATGATACAGAAAAAACATGTTGGATTTAAAAGTTTTCGCTTGAGACAATCTTACAAGAGATTTATACCAACCATGAACTGATGCAAATAGTCTTTAAAATGATAATCGTTGTCGTCTGATTCAGTTATCCGCCTATTAACATCTGTGTGCATTATTGAACACAACTTTACATTTACAAGCATTAAAAACATTCGTTTTGTTTGGAATTCCATTTTTCTTCAATAATAACACATCTATGAGAACCACACTACTAGCAATGCAATAAGTTGGCCTTTTTTAAACGGCAACACGGTCAAAGTGGTCCAAATAGATGTATTATTTTTAACTTTGGGCTGAAGGACCATAGAAAAGGTTAACAATTCCTGGGAGGTAAAAAACATCAAGATCAAGGGCGTATTTAGAGGGGGGCACGGGGGCACGTGCCCCCCCTTAAATTCGAGAAAATAAGGAATTTTTTTCAGAAAAAGGCATGCAATCGTAAAAATTCTTTGCGCTCCGCGCAAATAGATATTATTTATACCTAAATATAACTGAAAAAAGCAAAATTTCTTGCGCTTACTTCAAAAAAATCATGTTTGAAAAATATCATTCAAAATTTTTTTCAAAATTTTCGCAATATGTATTATGTTTGAGCACATATAGATTAAATTAGCAAAATTTCTCGCGCTACGCGCGAAAATAAGAGCCATTTTGTTGTACCTATTTTGAATTGCATAAAAGTTGCATCACTGCGCACTGGGTCATTCATTAGCACTTAATCTTATCTGGGAAAGATAACATGAAACTACCGAGAAAATATGTTTACCTTCCTTAGCTCTCATTTTACAACTACGACTATTCACTACTATTCATAATTCCCATGCTGTCCAAATACACCACTGACTGTATAATAATAGCTAAGCTAAGAATTGTAATCCATTTGTAACCTAAAGAAGGCCGTTGAGAACAGTTTTCTTGAAATCTGCAAGAAGCAACAGTGAGAAGAGATTTCTAATAACACGGTTTATATTTGTACTAAGTGTCTGTACAATTGTGCTACTATAATTTTGTTCTTTTAAAATGGGTAAGAACATTTGGAAAATACTCTTCCAAATTGTTTTGCTTTCAAGCCTTAATCTTCAATTTGCTATCAGTGAAGAAGATCCTGCTGTTACAAGATTCAGAGAATATTTACGGATAGATACTTCGCCTCCTAATCCAAAATACGGTAAGAATTATTAATAACATTAAAATTTGTTTTAAAAACTATTATGATTTTAATGCATGGTTAATACAATGATATTTTACAGATGAAAGTATCATGTGGATTAAAAAGCAGTCTCAGGAGTGTGGGTTGGAATTTCATTTACATGATTTACCTGACCCCGCATTTTTTGTTGTCCGACTGACGTGGCGGGGGTCAAACCCCAACCTTAAATCTATTATGCTAAATTCGCATATTGATGTCGTACCCGCAGGAACAGTAAGATTCTCATTTTGTATTTAAAATACGAAGTTAAGTTTGACGTTTTCACAGTTTCTCTAAAAGAAATTCTTTTAAGGAGAAATGGCTTCATGAACCATTCGAAGCAGTCAAGGAGCCCAACGGTGATATTTATGCTCGTGGTTCTCAAGACAGAAAATCATTGGGTTGTGTATATCTTGAAACCGTTAGGAGATTAAAAGCTGAAAATTTTGTTCCCCTAAGGACAATTCATATCACATTTGTACCAGGTACGCTTTATCATCGTTTAACTTAATCAAAAAGTATTGCTCACTCGTTAACATTTGGATTTCAAGCATATAAAATTTAAAATAACTCTTGTAAAAGGGCTTACAGATAAACTTAGGATGCTTAAATATTTGAAAGAGTTTGTTTTTATAATGAGTTATACTAATAATTTGAGTAGTCTTAATGGTTCGATAATTGCAATGAAAAGCAATAACTTTAAATCAGCATTTAATGCACAATTAATTTGCAATAACATCCATAAGAACAGAAAACAGCCATTAATTTTAAAACATTTAGATTCTATTTAATTCAAAAAGTCTTGGATATTTACAGACGAAGAACTTGGCGGGTATCGAGGAATGAAACCTTTTACTGAATCTAGTGAATTTAAAAAGCTGAACATTGGATTCGCATTGGATGAATGCGAATACGGCTTATTGAGTTACGGAGAACGGTCTTTGTGGCGTAAGAAAATATAATTTATTCTTTTTAGTGGCTTAAAATGATATGTTTTAAATGTTATTAATTAAACTATACCACTCTCCTAAATATGTAAATGTCCAAAAAGAGCTGAAAAATCAGTAACCTAACTTATAACCTTATTTAAATGGTTTCCAAAATAAAATAATATTCAATTATTGTTTTTGGTAACAATTCATTCATAAAGAATTGAAATGATTTCTTCAATTTTTAATGAAATGTTTTAATTGATATTTTAATTTTTGTAGAATTCAATATAACGGCAACAGGAAAACAAACACATGCTCTGTCTATGCCTGAAAATAAAGATAATGCAGGGGCAAAGCTATTGTACGTGATGACAAAGCTTTTCAGATATCGAAATAGGCAGTTGATGCTTCTGAAAAAAGGAAATAGAACAATAAGTGATGTAACTTCCATCAACCTATCTATGATTGGCGTAAGTTGAATTAGTTGAATTTCTTGAATAATTTCCTCACTTAATGTTATCAGTTAGAATGATAAATACTTTCAACACCTTCAGTAATTAGTAATTATTGTATTATCACGTAAGTCATTAATTTCAGCACTTATATTGTCCGTTTGCGTGACTGAGAAAACGAAGCACTAAAAAATGAAATAAAATTATTAATGTGACAATTATTAAGAAATATGCTTCATTGAAGGCTAGTTTTCTTCTAAACTAGAAAACTATTTGTAGAATCCCATGAAAATGTAAAATGTTTCTTTTTTGGTGAAGGGAGGTATTCAGGCAAACATTGTGCCGCCTGAATTATGGATGGTGTTTGATATGAGGATTAGATTGAGACCCAGCCAGGTCTACGCCCATTACGAACGATTTCTGAATAACACTTGTACCAATGCTGGACCAGGGGTTTCTTACAAATTTATTGTAAAAAATGAGATTTCAGAAGAAACGAAAGTGGACGACAGTAATCCGTGGTGGACCTTGATGAAATCCATTCATGATAAAATGTAAGCATACGAAATATTAAAATCTATTCGATTTTATGCTGGCCACTACTCTAGTGGTTTAAAAAAATAGTGTTCAGAATGCAATTATGTATTACCCCCAATGAAATTCGTAAATATTAGGAAAAAACTTACTGGTATTGCTTCTTTGGAACATTTAAATTAAATGAGTGTATTTTTAATGCAAACAGGGGAGTACCACTAAAACCCGGCATTTTACCTGCCTCTTCTGATGCTCGCTTCATTAGAAAAGCTGGAATACCCTGTTTCGGATATTCAACAATAAATAATAAAGAAGTCCGAGTGCATCAGATCAATGAGTACATCAATGAAAAGGCCTTCTTGGATGGAATTCAAATGTTTGAAACAGTTTTTAAAGAAGTTGTTAACTCTCCTGTGGATAAAAATTAATTTATGACGTATTCCTTGAAACACCAGCAAGTAACAAGCAGAGATAAAAAATACCCCACATGTTAAAATTTATGGAAAACCATTGAGTCAATTGGTTGTCCCGTATTATAGCAGTAATAGTCTATAGTACTCAGAGGAGATGTCTGGTTTTTCATTATCTGACAAATATAAATTACTATTTTACATTCTACCGGCAAAGATCTTCATTTCAATATTACCCTGCTAACCTCAAGAAGAAAACCTATATATTTTTCCTTTCATTTGTATTCCGGAAAACAAAACGTTCATCTTTAATGTTTTTGTCAGATCGTTTTGCTTAGCTGCAATTACAAATTGCTAATTTTCACCTATGAATTTTTACGCAAGCGATAAAGACAGGTATCTTACTGCCTTGCAATAGAAAGTGTTTGTATGACGCTATGTACATTTAACACTACTGTCCAAATCCAAATCATTTACTTACTTTCGACCTTTCGACAATCAAAGAAACTATAAATGTTTCAAGGCACAATAATATAGCTCCATTAAATAGCTATTCAATCATCATGGTCTTAAGCTAACGATTTTTAAAAGCCGTATATTGTATATGCAAAATGCAAGTGAGTAAAATTAAAGACTTTTTCAGTTAAAAATAAATTTTGCTACTTGTTTACCTTCTAAGAATGGAAAAATGTTAATTAGATTGAAAGTCAGTCATTGCATTTTTGATTTTAGTTCTATAGCGACAAAGCATCCTTTTTCAGAAATTTTTAAGGAGTAGTATAGACGGAAAACTTTATTTCAATTACTTATTAAACTAGATTTTACCCTAGCATGGGATTTTTTAAAACGGTTTTCCAATGAACGTGAATGCACTGAATGAACAATTGGCAAAATAGTACACTTGTATCTGAAAAATTGAGTGCAAATGATCAAATACAATAGTGGAAAGGAAATGTACACATGCTAATTATGCAATACCTGTAAAAAATGTATCCAATATAAACACTTCGTTTAGCTTTTATTAGCTTTGCATTGTCACTTCTTGAAAAGTTCCAGAGTGGTTCGTGGTATTAAAGGGCATTATTGATCTTGTATTATAACAATGAAATTGCCGATTTCAGCCAACAACAATTTATTGGAATAATCAATACATGGTAACTCTAGATTCACTTGTTGTGTAATAGGCAAATTACTTTACTAATTTAAGTTGTGTGTTAACTTATTTTATTGCAATTTAAATGCTTTCCATAACTTACCGACAAGGTTATGGTACATTTATTATATCCTGGAGGGAAATTTCAAAAAAAGGTATCAACACTCACAAACGTTGTAAGACTTGGTTTTTGAAGAGTGAACAGGTTTCCAGAGTAAAGGATCTAATTTAAAAAAAGTACACTCTAGTCTTGAGATTTTCATAGAATTCGAGAAATAGTCACTTCGTCGTTTATGCACTCTTCCTAATACCATACAAAGATATTGTTGAACCGAAAAGTAAATATAAGGATAAGGTGGTTATTCATAAATTTGTGTATTTGTATTTGGTTTACCATTACCATGCGCAAATATAGACAGAGGGATATTTTATGCGTTCTGGATTTCCTGGATGTGGTGAAATATTTTGTATAAAAAGGAACTGAAATCACTACTAACTAATAACCATAGCAGTCATAAAATACTGTTAACCTCCCACGCAAATAGAAGATAAAGTTTCCACTGACACAGAGAACACTAAGCTTAGCAGGAATATGTTTTTCAGAAACATGGAATTGAGAATTTCAGTGCTGCTCTTTGTTTTACTTTTTGAGGTAGTCTGCACCCATAGTTTTACAACTTCGCATAATTCAAGCAAATCGAATAATGGAAAACATGCTACCACATCCTGTGAAGAAGATTGCTTTAAATTCAAAGATCTGATTGACTTTTTTCCGGAACAACGCTGTAAAACATTTTCATAATAAATTATTTGACAGGATTAATTATCATTAACAAATTTTATATCCATAACTCTCCTTGTTTCATTTTTAATTAGTTTTGCGAGGATACTGTACAACTCCAACATTTCATCCTGTCTATGATGAAACCTGTCGTTGCTTTTTTAATTTAGGATATCATTGCTACAAAAATGACCAAAGTAAACAACCAATGAAAAACTATTATTTTTGCCTTCGTTGAAATGCGATTAAATGAACAATAAAACTCAATTATATTTTAATATTTTCAAATAGAACCGACAACGACATCACCACCGTGGACAACGACAACAGAACAGTGGACAACGACAGCAGAACAGTGGGAAACAACAACACCAGCAGAACCAGAAAAGCGAAAAACGAACTAAGTCATCAATGTTGTGGGAAGCAGCAACATAAAACTGATGTTCATGGTAAAGCTTTTGAATAATGTGAACAATATGATAGTAAATATAGAATTAAGAATAGAAGCCCTACAGGACACCTCGATAATATTTTGCAAATTGTATCTGAATAAATTAGCTTCGCTTTTCTTTTTATAATCTTCAAATAAAAAAGACGAATGAATAAAAAAAACTATCAAGGTACTTGAAGTTCAAGTAAACTGTAAAATCAAGCGTGACTATAGGTATATTAATGTTTTTAAAAATACCGGAAAGATATTATGGGAACGCTCAGCCTTGTCCTGCCTGTGTGGGAGTCCATCTTGAGCTTGCTAACTCCATAAATCATCTAGTTCATAATGTCTTTAATAATTCATAATATCTTTAATTTAAATACTTCAGTCAAAATCTTATCCTGAGATAAATTGATCGTTGCAATAAAAAATTCCATTAAAATTTAATGTCCTTTTTGTCTCCCAACTGGCGATGAGGCGAGATTTCAAGCGCTGCGATGTACGAGAAAATAACAATGTACATGGAAATCAAATTAAGGTGACTGCAAATGTGGTTGAAGGAAAAAGTGTATGTTCCTATCCTAATTTTTAGAAGGCAAACATTTTTAGTATTACACATTACATATGGTTAAAAGAATTTTGCAATTCACCTATCTGATGTGTTTTAAAAATGACAAGTAAAATAAAATATTATTGCTACTCTTATGGTTATTGGGTATAAAGTATTTATTTTCATAAGAATACATTGTCTAATTTCATTGAGTAAAGACGGGAAACCTTTGTGACACACTGCCCCATCACGGTAAAAGTTGTTTTTCATTTACTGAAACATTTTTGTTACCTCTACAACTACCTATATATTATATTACGTATTAAAACGAGAAAGACTGGTCAGCTACTTTTAAATAAAATTGCTTTCAAAAATAGATCTTGATGTTCAAACGCATGAAAAATTGAATTATTAAGAAGTTGTGCACATTCTTGATCGCAATCGCAAATAGTAAACTACTTTACGATATTATACTAATGAAAGACTTCTTAAGAATGCTTTGTCTTAGTACTTTCAAGGTGTTCCAATGTAACAGAACCAATATAGCTTTTAACTGCAATATCGCCTTTGAAAACACCCGAAACTTGAGCAATGAGCTCGTCATTAGACCGATGGATGACTTTAATGGCATGTCCATCTAAAAGCATATCCTCAAGGGCATAAGCAGGAATATGAGCCACCACTGTATCATTAACCCTATTGACCACCATTCTTTCGGTAAGTCCACTAATTTTCATTTTGGCAATGAATGGTATTTCAACCCCGTTAACCCATTCAGTATTTATGCCTGCTTTGTAGTTCTTATGTGGAGGAACCTCAACAGTCTCTTTAACTGTAATTAGTTTTTTGACTGAAGCAGATTTTATTTGCTTTTCTACAAAACCGCCTGGGAAATCAAATATAATAGGACCGCTGGGTATCCGTAAGTCAATATCTACGCTGGTTTTGGTCAACTTTACAAAACTTTGGTGGAATGACAAACTAACTTCATGTGTAATGGGTACATCTTCATGTAGAGCGTATACAATTGTTTCACTGCTATGATTAGGAACTTCTACAATGTATTCAACATTGACAACATCAACATTGTGATTACCATTTGTGTTGTGCACGATATCATCAATGGTATGTTCAAATTCGAAATCATAAACCAATGCATTTAATTTAATATCCGAGGGTTTGAAAGATAATTTAGAATCTTCCTGTCCGTCGTAAGCGAGTTGAAGATAATAATTGTATTTGTTGTGCATCGCCCATGACCAGTTCAAGAATTTGTCAGATTTACGCTTATTTGTTAGTTTGTACATATTTCTCTCATCCGTGGCAATCGGAGTCCATAATGCATCCACACGCCATTCTCCTCCTTGGGACATCTTGTCAACTGAAGACGGATCGTCGTATATAGCGACGTAATTTCCACTTCCTACTTCAGCAGTAGCCCAAGTTAGAAGACCTATTGGTTTTCCACGGTTGGCAAAAGTGAAGCCATCGGAATACTCAGAAGCTCCAAAAACCCATTGGTTGTCGTATTGAGACGGACCCCCAGGATTGTAATATGGTAGGTCATTGGGATTTATTTCGATTTCCAAATAACCGTTATTTCCAGTCCATGTAACCCAACCTTGTGGAAATACCTTCATCCCAACTTTGTAGAAGATACCAGTGTAGAGGTCTGTTCCTGGGATTTTCTTTATTGGCATTAATTTGCGACTATATGCCTTCGACTCCGAGTCCGTGTTAACAGTGTTAAGAGAAAGTACTTCCCTTTCATTCTGAACACTACAAACATCAGTTTTATTATTAAGACAATCAAATTATGATATACAAATAATTAACCTTTCTAAGCAATGTCGGTCTTATATTTTCAGTACTTAATTTATCAGTTTACCAAAACTTTTATTTCCATAACTGTACCATTATACTTATTTGTGTCGAGAATTGCATTTATATATCTCTCTCTTTTGAAGAATGTATAACAAGAAAATTCTTTTAAGGAATTTTCAGTAATGAACCTTACGAAACATTAAGGTAACCTTAAAAGTAAACATTAAAAGTAACCATACACAGATTTTGGTAGAATTAAGTTACTTACTTTGATACTACAAATTGGATTTGTAGCACTAATAGAAGTATTAGAAAGATTTTCGGCATTTTGGCAGTACGAGATCTTACTTGTTGTTGTGTAACCTTTAGATGACTACTTATTACTAAAAGTTCTTTGAAGCACTCACAAACAAAATGTGTTTTTGTAATTTAATCACACTGAGGTGATAATTTACAACTTGCATAATATTTTGAAAATTAGGAGTATAATAATGCGATATGTACAAAAGTGTAACATTATTATTTAACAATCTCAAGCCGGATGCTTTTGAAAACAGCAAAGTTTTCCATTGTTATTCTACTCTGGGTGCATGCACACTAACGATAAGAAGATTCTTCTGTTCTTTTTAAATCTGCCTTATTCGTACCTATATGCTTTAAATGCGTAATGTCATTTAAGCTGAGTTCTTCATTAATCTTTATCTTTAGAGTTAATTTTTATCATTAATTTTATTTCTCCACTAATTACTCAGTGGAAGGCATTTCAAGGTCATTTCTTAGAAAGTTACCCACAATCAGATACAGAAAGCCAAGTAAAACTACGGCACTATTTCTGTGTGCTACACAAATACTTTTATGTTTGAATCTCATTCTTTAATATTATTTTTAGGTCAGCTGCTTATTAATAAAATGACATTACTCTTTCCAATATATACGAAGAGTGTAAAATAATACATTTTCAGTTATTTCCAAAGAGTAAATTCTTTTGAAATCTGAAATCTTTAGTTTTGTGTAAAGTATTTTATGAATTTCTAAAGTATAATATGCTTTTTTATGTAAAGTTCAGTGGTTTTCTGACTGAGTGCCAAGGTAAATGCCAACTACCTGCATAATTAACATTAAAAGATACAAATTAATGCATAGTCATTTTACAAACAAAAATAGCAGGGTAATGTCACATGTTTGTATATTACATTTCCTTTACTTGAAAAACTATCGCTATCTGCTCAAACTTGATCCGTCTATATTTGGCAATACAGTTCATACCAATAATTTAAATCCTAATCCTACTTGTATAAGGTTTATTTGTGTTCTAAAATATGTAAGTAATACTCCATCTCATATGTAAAAAGGAGCAGTAGTGGAAAGGTTATATTCATAATATCTTGGTTGGTACTAACAACCAGGTTTCTTAGAAATATGAAAAATAGTAATAAAAGCAGATACCGATGGGATTTCCAGAAACAACTGCGTATGAAGATTTTTAGTTGAAGTTTGTCTATATAACTATTCATATTAATATACAAATAAAACTTTCGTTCAACATATAAGATTCATGACTTCGAATGACTACCTTTTAATCTGCTTGTATTAAGTAAACAGGTCCTATAATCTTTTGATACATGCACTCGTGTACCTTTTGAGGAGTCCATTGAATAAATACAATACAATAAACTTTGTAAAATAACTATGTTTTAAGAATTCTTAGAAATCATTCATTATCATTATCAATGCTAGATGAAACAGAATTATGAAACAGATATTCTACATGGCATGAGATGGTCTACACTACCGTGCGATTATGGGTTTTATAGGAATAATGCAAGTAAGTGGTGTAAATCGATATAGATAACCAGAGTATAAAAGTTTGAGTATAAACGTTGTAGAATGCATGTTTATCTGATATTCATTAATGTGTAGGTGCAGTTTACCTTAAAGTCCTAACTATGTTATGTTCATATTTTTCGAAAAATGGATCTTACGCATTAACGTTGGCAGAATGATCTTTGGTTTAAGATGCTTATGGAAATGGTCTCACAAAAGTTGTTTCCATTAAAAAGTTCACTTAATCTTTTATTTAATGCAGCTTTAAGTATCTGTGGAAATAAAGTTGTTTGGGACATGTACATTAATTAATTAGTTTACATTCGTAATGAAAAAGTTTCTAAAAGGAACAAAATTACAGAAATATTTGGTCGTTTCACTTCCTGAAAATGTACATTTACAAATATTCATATTAAAAAAATACTTCTTAATGCCTTTTGTCATAATCCAGTAAAAGTATATCATTGTGCATCAGAAAAGAAATCAAAGAAAATACAAACTGTCAAAATACAAATAATAGAAACAGAAGTTTAATCACAATTTCGAAATATTATGAAACTACTCCTATTCTAGCGTCAATTGCCAATGCCACGTCACAACCATCGCTTCCAAGAGAGCCAACAAAACTTTTGATTGCAATATTACCTCTGAGAACACCCGAAACTAAAACCACCAACTCCTTTTCTGACTCGTGAAGAATTTCAATATTGTCACCCGAAATGTTGAGCATATCTTTTAAAGCATCTCCAGGGATTGGTCCTTCCATTGTTGTATTGACGTTCTTCATTGCCATTCGTTCTGTAATTCCAGTAACAGTCATTTTTGCATTGAAAGGCATTTCGATATCGTTTCCCCACTCTGTGCATATGGGTACTTGCTCTTTATTTTTGGAAGGAACTTCTATTTCCTGTTTGGCAGGAATAGTTTTTCGGACTTCAACTGCAATTGTTTTGTTTGCCTGGAATCCTCCTTCAACAGCGAATTCTGTTGTACCACTGGGAGTAAGTTGATCAATGGCCACACTAGTTTTAGTCAACATATTGAAGGTCTGATCAAAAAATATTCCTATTTGGTCGGCTGTTTGCACATTTTCAAATACAAAAGACGTCATTGAATGTGTACTCGGGTTTGGAACATCTATTTTGTACTCAAGGGTTACATTTTCTGCTTCCTGATTAGCCTTTCTGCTTTCAATGATATTAAATAGTGGTTGCTGAAATTCGAAATCATGAATTAAAGCCTCAAGACGCAAATTAGATACTTTGAAGGATAATTTAGAATCGTCCTGCCCGTCGTAAGCGAGTTGAAGATAATAATTGTATTTGTTGTGCATTTTCCAAGTCCAGTTCAAGAATTTGTCAGATTTACGCTTATTTGACACTTTATACATATTCTTTTCATCAGTGGCAATCGGAGTCCATAATGCATCCACACGCCATTCTCCTCCTTGGGACATTTTTCCAACTGAAGACGGGTCATCGTATATGGCGACGTAATTTCCACTTCCTACTTCAGCAGTGGCCCATGTTAGAAGACCTAGTGGTTTTCCACGGTTGGCGAAAGTGAAGGCATCTGAAAATTCTGTGACTCCGAAGACCCATTGATTGTCGTATTGAGATGGACCTCCGGGAACGTAATTAGGAAGATCGTTGGGATTTATTTCGATTTCAAGATAACCGTTGTTGCCAGTCCATGTAACCCAACCTTGTGGAAACTTCTTCATTCCAACTTTGTAGAATATGCCGGTGAACAGATCAGTTCCTGGGATTTTCTTTATTGACATCAAATCGGGATTAGAGACACCTTTTCCTTGTCGAGAATCACTGCAAACATAAAAGGAAAAATTAAAATCATGTCTATTACAATTGAAAGTTCCCAGATATCTAAACATTGAGTACATTTGAAATTAAAAAAACATATTTCCTCTGCAATAGAAATAAAATTAGAAATAAAATAAAAAGTGCAATATTCAATAAGTTAAATTGTTTATCGAATCAAACATTTTTTGGCTTAATATTTTGGAGAAAACTGGGGAAAACAACAATACTTGAAAATAAAAATTATAAAATGCAGTTATAAATAATGTTAAAACAATAAATTATCTTACTTTGATCTTGACCACACAAATTGCATTTGTATTAGTAGCAATGCTATCGAAATCAGGAAGGTTTTTTCCATTTTAATAATTGTCCAACTTATTGCTGACACTGAACTTGTAAGGTAAGCGGCTGGATGTAGAATGAAGCTGAGCTGCCGAAGTCAGTCATTTATAAATATCTTCAAGGGTTGAACTGAAGGGACACCATCCAGCGAAATGAGAGATAAGATTTATCTATTCGCAGTCGCATAAGAAGTATTATGATTTGTAAAGTGATATTTATATATTTATTCGGATATCTTTGCTTTTTAGTAGTTGATACACTAGAACTTAATTAGTATTACTACTTATAAAAAGGTTCATTGGCTACCTGGCGATAGAAATAGAGAAAGAAACTGTAATGTCAGTGTAATACATGACATTGCTAACAGTACAAAAGGTTGCATTAAGTGCACACATATTATGAGCTCGAGCGCTACCATTTACTAATCTGTCTGTACGTACAAAGTCGTTTCTTAGTAATTCGTATACCTAAGTAAGGCAAAGAAAAAACCCAAGACAATTTCTTATGTACAGATTTGTATGCTGCCAACTCCAATGCCTAAAAATGTTGTCGTAGTTAATGAATCTATTCTCTATTCAACATTTAATAGTTTAATCACCTAGGTCTACTATAGTAAACAATAATTCTTCGAAATGGCTTTCAGAAGACCTGGGTTATGCTACCTACGTGTTTATGTTTCTTAGAATCGACAGGCTGCCTGTATAACATACACAATATCCACAATTAGTTAATCCTAATGAATTTAAAACACTTCTTTTCATTTGCATAGCTAATTTTTTATGATACCTTCTCTATTTCATTACCACTCAAATTTTTATATGACAAGACAAAACCAAGGCATGCATACTGCATGCGTATGATTTAAGTTTAGACAATACTCCACTGTAAAGGATACTGAGTGCTCATTAAAACTATTACTACTTGGTACTGTACCTATATACCTAAAATAAAATAAATATGCATCTGCGTCACTGCGCGTTTAGGAAACAACTTTTATTTATTTTTGCCTTATTCTAATGGAAGCTATGAAGTTAAGAGATTTATCTCTATATTGTCAACCATTGTAATTAATTGTGACTAAGTGAACTTTAAAATGGATACAATTTTATTTTCATATATTACATTGCATTTCTTTATGCTCATGTCCTATAATTTATTATAATTCGGGTTTTATATGCAGTATTTTGAGAACAAAATCAGTATAGACACATTTATTGTACTGTTTTATTACCACCTGTAATCGCAAGTTTTCGATAACCATAAATATCTAAAATTACTTTGACTTAAAAATATATGACGAAGTGTGCTAAGCCATATATATGTAAGTACAATGTTGGCAACGACATATCGACTTTTTGTGGGTGTGGGTTGTATAAAGTCATGGAAGTATTGTTAACTTCTATAGGAAGAATTTATAATATGGTATCACAAAAAATATAATGTAGACCACAAGAAATTCTAAAACTGCATTTGGTATTTTATTATGCATTTAAAAAATTAGTATAACTTTTTCATAAAAAAATTGTCATTACATTGAATTGGATTTCATTCAATACATCACGTTTCACGTGCCATCGTTTGACAACAATAATAAAAGATAGTACAGTAATACTACCAAAGTCTGTCTGTTTCAATAATATCAATTTCAAATTACCACAAAAATTACATTACCAATTCTTTATTTTTCGTCTCGACAACATCCTTCAACACCAAGAGATGAACCAACAAAACTGTTAATTGCAATGTTGCCTTTAAGCACCCCGGACACTAAAACCACCAACTCCTTTTCTGATTCGTGAATGACTTCATTTCTGAGTGCATCCGAAATACTTAGCATATCTTTTAAAGCTCCTCCAGGTATTGGCCCTTCCACTGTTGAGTTTACCCGGTTCACTTCCATTCGTTCAGTAATTCCGGTAACAGTCATTTTTGCATTGAAAGGCATTTCAATATCGTTTGCCCATTCGGTGCACATGCTTACTTTTCGCTTATTTTTGGAAGGAATGCTTAATTTCTTTTTGGCAGGAATAGTTTTTCTGACTTCAACTGCAATTGTATTGTTAGCCTCAAAGCCACTTTGAAAAGAGAATTTGGTAGGCACATTTGGAGTCAATCCATTTATGGATACAGTGGTTTTTGTCAATGCATTAAATGTTTGATCGAAAAATATTTCAATTTGGTCAACAGCTTGCACATTTTCAATCACAAAATATTGTATTGTGTGAGAATTCGGGTTTGGAACACCTATTTTGTACTCAAAGGTTACATTTTCCTGTTGCTGGTTGCGTTTTCTGTTTTCAATGATATATTCAAGTGGATGCTCAAATTCAAAATCATGAATTAAAGCTTCTAATTGAAAATTAGATCTTTTAAAAGATAATTTAGAGTCTTCTTGTGCATCCGGCGCAAGTTTCAGGTAATAATTGTAGTCATTGGACATGGCCCATGCCCAACTCAAGAATTCGTTTGATCTTTGCTTAAGGGTCACTTTGTACATGTCCTTTTCTTCAGTGGCAATCGGAGCCCACAAAGCATCCGAACGCCAATCCCCTCCTTGGTACAATTTTAGAACGGAAGTTGTCTCTATGTACACATAATAGCCGTTTTCTACTTTTGAATCGTCATCCCATGTTAGAAGACCTAGGGGCTTTCCGCGGTTTGCCAAAGTGAAAGCATTCGAAATTTCCGAGATTCCGAACACCCATTGGTTGTCATATTGGGATGGTCCTCCGGGAGCATAATTAGGAAGGTCATTCGGATTTATTTCGATTTCCAGGTAAGTGTCACTAAAACTTGTAACCCAACCTTGTGGAAATGCCTTCATCCCCACTTTGTAGAAGATACCCGTGTAGAGACTTGTTCCTGGAATTTTCTTTATTGGCATCAAATTAAGATTGGAGTTGTCTTTACCTTCTGCTTTTAAATCACTGGAAAAATAGAAATAAAAACATATTAGTGTAATATTCCCAAAAACATTTTAAAGTTTGAAAACATTTAAAATATTGTGCATTTAAATTTGTTATCTTTATTGCCAGCAATGAATATCGGAATGCCCGAATGCATGAATGCACCCATGTGTTTATATGCAATTGTACAAGGTACAAGGGAAAAATAATTAGTCTTGAAGATGAAGTACATATAATAAATAATTTTTCCTTAAAAAATGGAAATATCTTACTCGGATAATACAAATTGCATTTGCAATAGTAGAAGTGATATCGAAACCAGGAAGGTTTTCTCCATTTTAGTGATAGTTCAAATAATTACTGACTCTCTGATAGCAACTACGGAATGAGAATGAAGCAAGCTACGGAAGTTAGGTTTTTATAACTTTAGGGTACCAAATAACGAAGTATATATATGAATAGTATATATATACTATTCACTATAACGTTAGGTTCATTGACAATTGGATTTACCTAGATTTCTTTCCTTTGTAGTTGGTACAATGAAAATTATATAGGAATAATTTTAAGTTCATAACTATTACATTGAATGTGAATATTTACAGTATAACTATTTACTCATCTGCATTTATGAAGTTGTTCTCAGAAATTTTTTAATAAGTGAAGGAACCCAAGATAATCCTTTGCACTGTTTGCACTAATTAGGGTAAAATGTACACTTCAACTATACCTAAAGTTTTCTTTGTCTATTATGTAGTTTCATATTCAAAACTTATCTAGGTGTATTAAGTTATAGCAGGATACTTTAAAGCTACTGTACTATAGAGGACTAAGAAGACTATCAATACACTTCGAAATAGCCTGTAAACCCAGACTTTATTTTGTACCTGTTTCTAAGGTTAAGGTGTCTAAGGTGGCAGAGGCAGATGAGAAATTGTCTGTAGACGAACACAATTCGTTAAGCCTGCCTACATAGTGAAGACAATTTATATATATATTATGCGCAAATGAAACTCATGCAGTTGCGACAATGTTAATGTATTAAAAGTGGAAGTTATAAGTTATATATCATTATATTGATTAATTGATAACTATTTCTCTTAATCCACATGCAATGCAAAAAGTTTTGGTATGCTATTACTTTAATGCTACTAGTACATTAATGAAGATGACGCTGTCAATTTTCAATTTATTGTGCAAAAGTCTTGAACTCCTTGCTAACCGTTTACGAAAAGATTGGGAGAAAGACAATCTTGACACAACTGGATAGATAAAAGCAATTTCATTTTATTACACAATTCAAATATGAGCGTTACTTTTAATTAACACATTTTTGTCATCACATTAATTATTAATTCGTACAGAAAAAAGTCATAAAGGAAAGTTTAAAGTAGAGGCATTTTAAGAAGATATGCTGTGATTATAATATTAAACTAATTTCAAATTTATATTAATTTTTTCAATTTTTTATCATTAATTCTAGCAATGTTTGTTTTTATATCCAAACCACATCCTTGAATAAAAAGAGAGCCAACAAAACTTTTGATTGCAATGTTACCTCTGAGAACACCCGAAACTAAAACCACCAACTCGTTTTTTGACTCGTGGAGAATTTCAATATTGTCACCGTATTCACCCGAAATGTTGAGCATATCTCGTAACGCATCTCCAGGAATTGGTCCTTCCACCGTTGTATTTACGTGAATCGTTGCCATTCGTTCCGTAATTCCGGTAACAGTCATTTTGGCATTGAAAGGCATTTCGATATCGTTAGCCCACTCAGTGCATATGCTTACTTTTCGGTTACTTCCGGAAGGTACATTTATTTTCATTTTAGCAGGAATAATTTTTCGGACTTCAACTGCAATTGTTTTATTTGCCTCGAAGCCTCCATTGAAAGAGAATTTTGTGGTACCATTTGGAAGTAATTCAGGTATGGATACAGTGAATTTTGGCACTGTTTTAAAGGTCTGGTCAAACAATATGCCGATTTGATTGACAGTTTGCACATTGTCAAAAACGAAATATTTGATTGAGTTCGAAGTGGGGTTGGGAACACTTATTTCATATTCAAGGGTTATATTTTCCAGTTCCTGGTTACGTTTCCTGCTTTCAATGATATCTGACAGTGCATGTTGAAATTCAAAATCATGAATTAAAGCTTCTAATTGAAAATTGCATGTTTTGAAGGATAACTTAGAATGGGCCCCTTCGTCGGCAGCAATTTTAATGTAATAGTTGTAATTGTTGGACATCGTTCGTGCCCAAGTCAAAAATTCGTTATACCTACGTTGATTTGTCAACTTATACATGTTTGTCTCATCCGTGGCAATAGGAGTCCACAAGGAATCCACGCGCCATTCCCCTCCTTGGGCCATCTTTTTAAGTAACGATGGATCTTCGATAATGCCCACGTAATGACCGTTTTCTAGCGTGAATGAATCCCATGTCACCAGACCTAGTGGTCTTCCACGGTTTGCCAAAGTGAAGGCATCTGAAAATTCCGATACTCCAAATACCCATTGGTTGTCGTATTGAGAAGGTCCTCCTGGAGCGTAATTAGGAAGATCGTCGGGATTTATATTGATTTCAAGAAATTTGTTCCTAAACCAGGTAACCCAACCCCGTGTAAATGCCTTCATTCCAACTCTGTAGAAGATACCAGTGTAGAGATCTGTTCCTGAGATTTTCGTTATTGGCATCAAATCCATATCTGAGATACCTTTTCCAAGTCGGTCGATGTACCTGTAAAAATATCGAAATTGATTAATCAAATATTCTAGACAACTTTTCAAAATTTGTACATATCTAAGACATTCAGCATTTCAGTTATTTCTAATATTTCTGCAACACCCACATCATAAAAGAAATGCCGTAATAACAGGTATTGCATTAGTATCCATTTAAATGTCCCTACTTTATAAATGAAAAATAAAATTATTATAAAAAATAGAAATGAAATACTATTTTAGAATTATTATTTTTTATGATGACAAGTATAACTTACGCAGACTCAACAGCCATCAGTGCTATTTGTAACATTAGCAGTAATTTTGAAACCACAAAAGTTTTCCCCATTTTTTGTCCCAGTTTGAGTAATCTTTGGCACTGAGCTGGTGGCAAACTACGGAGAAGCAAGTAGAGCTCCGGCTCGCCTATGGAACACAGTTACTTATAAAGTTGGAATTCGACTTCCTGAAGGAAAGACAATATAATTTATGTAGTTTGTAACAAGTTTTTAACATCGTCTGATAATAATTATGTATTGACGTTTGCAAAGTATTCCCTCATTCACTCTGCGTTGGCGTTCGTATGAACTAGTCCCCCTATTATTTAATATACTGTAAGCATTTTTATAATCACTAATAATAACAATATTTGACAATATAACATATAAATCGCTACTGTTCCACCTATTTAAATAGTATGCATTTACAATTTTTATTATTCTATTCCTACTTATATCCATCTATTAAAGGTGACTTCTTAGAAACTCGTACAAGCGACCGAAATAATAAACCTAAAGATAATCCATGATGCTTTAATATGCTAAGGACCAATACAATGGGGTACATAAATGTTGGGAAAACCCAATGTAATTATGTCTATTCCTTTAAAACTTTGTAGTACACTATTATATTTCAGAGCCAGACAATTCTGAATCTACGAATACAAGTTACTTTGCATCAGCATAACTTTGAGAAACATTGGGGTCAATAATATTAAGCTAGAAATGTATTATTAACTATAAGGATTTTCATCAGAACTCAGCAATCCTTATTAAGGTTTGACATGTGCATCGACTATAAATAGTTTTACATTTAGTAACGTCAGCTTCATTCAGAGTTACAGTGATTTTCTAGTTCAAGTTAGCCGACAGTTCCATTGCAATTGTATCAACATGGAGAAAACGTTTTTAATTTCAATATCGCTGTATATGCTGCAAATTTAATTTGGGGCATCAAATTACAGACAAGCAAAAGATATTTTTACAAACAAAAGCGATGAAGGATTATCCATTTCAGCGAAAAACCACGGTCTCAATTTAATGCCAGTAAGGTAACTTTGTTGCAGTTTACGACGACCCTACGTCAATTCAAAAGATGTCCCCAGGAGGAGATTGGCGCATGGACGCTCTATGAACTCCTGTTGCCACTGACGAAAACCATATTTACAAATTGAGGTTCAAAAGCCGATCTGATAGATTCTTGAATCGGACGTGGAAAATTCATAATGCATACAATTACATAGGTATATTACCTCCATCTCGCTGGAGATGGAATGGACCATTCTAAATTCACGTTTAAACCAACAGATACTAAATTAGAAGCCACGATTTATGATTTCCAATTTGAAAAATTCATTTTGGATATTATGATTATAAGAAAAGTTAACAAAGAAGTTAATAATATAACAATTGAATATAGAGTACGCAATCCCAATTACAGTATGAATTCCATTAAACATTTTGTAAATGAAAATGCTCAAAACAAAGATGAAATTGCAATATTTTTGGATCAAACCTTTGATATGCTTAACAAAACCATGGCATATCAATTATTTTAAAGATATACAGATATTTAAATGTATAAAATGTAGATATAAGATATAAAATATTTAAAGAAGTAAATTTCTGTATAGCCAGTGCGCAGTGATCCCCTTCAGTTCACTTTCCCAGTAGATTTAAAGCAAAGGAAAATGGCAAGGCAATGAAAGTCAAATTATTTATTACTTTTCAGGTGTTCTTCAAGGGGACCTTATTGGAATAGGGAGCTTTGTTGGTTCCGCATTAGGAGAAGATTGTAGTAAAACACAATCGTGACTTTAACTCCAAATTCAGAAATAGCATAATTTGACAGTGTTACGTTGAAATTGTTCAGAAGATTGTGGCTCTTCATTTTTATTGTGGTTTTTCTGAATGTCTTTAAAGAAA
Organism: Yoshiicerus persimilis; assembly: GCA_020352615.2. Taxonomy (NCBI): domain Eukaryota; kingdom Metazoa; phylum Arthropoda; class Collembola; order Entomobryomorpha; family Tomoceridae; genus Yoshiicerus; species Yoshiicerus persimilis. The sequence goes on from CM036940.2 coordinate 59,419,625, forward strand.
TTTATTTTGCGTAACGCTTATTGGCTAAAATACGGAGAAATTAATACATTTCAGGGCTGTCTGCAATGAAATACAAAGTACACACTACTTTGCAGAATTGTATGAATGAAATAGTCCTATGTATAAAATAAGCAAGTTCTTTAGTTTTTAATAAACTTTCACACAGTGTTTACAATATTTCGTTTAAATTCTTTATTTGCATTTAACAAAGTAGTATCGAAAAATAATGATATAAATATTTATTATTTATATTTATGTTAATTAAGAGTAGACAACCAAGGTTGATACTCGTACTGAACGCATAATGTATTTGTATGGTTTGTATGCATTTAAATTATCGATAGAGATTGCACAGAAACATACTAAATCTTTAAGTATGTTGGTGGATAAATAAAAACGAAGTTAAATGCCATTTTAACTACTGACCCCCAAGATCACTTAAATGGATAACTTTCTTCAACTACATTTCTAAAATATGAAAAATCTAATGCAGCGATTGAAAAAGTTCAATAATAATATTATAACAGCATGCATAAAATAAAAGGAGGTGGTGATATACCTATATTGTCGCATGATTTCAATATTTTATTTAAATCAATTGCATGTGTTTGCAAAACACCAGAAGACATCATTTATCGATTAGTAACTGAACAACCAAAGAGATATCAAGTTTTTTCATTTTACGTCATTTGGGGTAATCCCCCGCAAGGTCTAGGACAGCAACATTCCTCTGAGTTTTCTTGTGCCAGGTTTATTGGTAACTGGTTTGCTGGAGCGTGGTTTGTCTCATCAGCTAAATTCATCCCGGATGTTTTATTTTGCTTAAGACGGGTTAACATATAAAAATATTTTTATTTAAAATCTCGTGAAATACATAGACTCGCACATTTACATTTAAGTTGGAGGAAGTTAGGCTTTTAGAGAATTCTTTTTTGGTATTATCTCCAATAAAAAGATGTTAATATCGCAAATTATAATTCCTAGGGCGTTTATAATTAATCCGATAATATTTGTATCAACGTCGACTTACAAATGTGTCTGTAGTTCCCTCCAAAGATGTATTGCCGAAAAGTATTGTAGCCAGAGGTGTTTCATCTCTTTGATTTACTGGAACTGATGAAGCTCTTGATAACAGCAATAATAAGATAGAAAAGGTAGTAGTGCATATACCAAACATTTCCGAAAAGGAAGGTTAATTCAGACGCTAAATATCTTCAGAGTATTAATGTTTAATCACATCATAACTCGTTGTTACTATTTATAAGAAGAAAATTAAAATATTTAAAATATTTATAAGAACTTGTTATTCAAAATTAAAAAATTTCCACATCAAATCTCATGTGTCACAGACTTGACTACAAACATCTACAGTAATATTTCGTGGAAATCACAATTTAATGCAATTCTAATGAGTACTTCAATATATTTTTCTCATTAATTCAAGAAAAATCAAAGCTGCAAATAAACTTATTCAGCTGTGAATTACTAAAAGTAAAACTAAAAAATAAGGCATTTCATTTATATACAAATCGCCACCTTGCTGATTACAATTATATTAAATTAATATCGTTCTGAATGCACCACTTACGTCAGCAGATGTGATAGTTTAAGAGAGTACAATAGTTTGGGAAATGTGAATGAAAAATAAATTCATACTTCTGTTCAGTTAGGAAGCCCATTTTTAGCATATCCTTACGAAGTAGTCAAATTTATAGACAATATGGTTGAGTCACTATGGGGTATTCGATTCATAAATATTGATAAAATATGATGATCATTTCTGCTTTATTTTCAAAAGAGCTTTACATTGAACTGCGAAGTATCTATATTGGAATTGCAGACAATTATTCAAGATGAAGATTTTGAGAATGGGGACATGAAATACAGCATTTGTCACAGCAGCAGTCGCTTCCACTTTTAGTCTGAATTGCAGGTGCAGTAAAATTGCTCTTGGATGTTGTATTATGCCTCGCAATAATAGGCTAGAAATAAAAAAAGGTAAATGAACATAAAATGTTTGAATTTTTTATACGTATGTATCAAGACAATCACAATCTTGTTTGACAAATTTTATTTATAAGGCATAATATAGCCGTTATGGCAGTTGCAGTTGTAAAGCCCAAAGGGTAGAGGGGAACTTACTGTATATTGCACTTATTTTGTAAATTCTGTTAACCTTAATAAACTGGCCATTCCCTCATTCTTCTACCTAAATCCGGCTATTTTTCTCAGCCCCGTGCAATCTAAATTTGTTTTACTGTTATTTTTAAATCAAAAACGACTTCTTTTAATTCGAAGATATATTAAAATTAAGACAACTTAAATCTTCACACTATTATCCCTATACATGGGATATTTCGAACTATTCTATTATGAGACCATTACATCAACCTTAACCTTACAATTATGCATGACATTTAGTCATTTGTTCACATAAGGTGTTCTATGTGCAGATTCTCTGTATAAATTTACTTACAAATGTGTTATTATTTCCAGTTCCCTCCGAAGTTGAATTGGGGAGAAGTACTGCACTCAAAATTGCTCCATTGGTTTGGTTGACACTGACAGGAACTGGTGAAGATCTTGAGAAAAGAAGAAGAAGGATAGAAACGAATGAACAATAATTAGTAAACATTACTTAAATTAATAAAGGGATAGTTCATACGCTAAACATGTAGAAAGTATCAATAGATGGTAAATAAGACAACATGAGTTTCGTGATCGCTATTTATACAAAATTCAGTGGCAATGCAAATAAGTAGAGAATACAATGTATTAATATTTAAATAAAAGTAGTTTTAAATTTTTATTCAAGTTTTAGTAAATAACCTTGGTCTCTTGCAACAATCATCAAGCGTCAGAGACTGATAAAGAAAGCCTACAAGTAACTATATAGTTTGTTAAAATTTTAGATCAATGAAATGTTGTAATTTAAAACACAGTTTGAATGCTATTTTGCTTTTACTTAAAGCAGAGATAAAGCTGCGAATTGTACGAATCTACAAATTCAACTGTGAATTGGTAATATTACAGATAATATATTTCATTTTAATAGTAAGTCTTATCCTTTTGTTCCAATTATATTAAAAAGCGTTCTGAACGACTGACTTATGTCAGCAGACTGTTTATAATATTTTATGGAAGTGATGATATTAATGAAAACACAAAATTACAACATTACGCCTATAGCAACTCGCTTATTAGGCTAACTTTTAGATGACTTGGGCAATGAGAGCCTATTGTTTGTATTCATATGCTAATAAAACTTTGCTTCTCCTATAGATGATAAACAGACATGTGGTAATAGTGGTAAACAGATTAATTACCATATAATTTCCCGCAGTTCTTACAGAAAAAGTTTTACTTGTTGAATTAAAATACTCAATGAAAGTAAGTTTTGGAAAATATACTAAAAAAAGCTTTGAGCATCAAAATACGGCATACTAAATAGGCACTTCTTAAAAAAATTATTTTCTTAAATTTTGATAATGAAGGTCAGAAATCTTATGTATTCAATTCCAAATTTAATTCTAAACTAATGTGAAATATATTGCTAACTACTTATCTCGTTGCATAAAACTATTACATAAAAATCCGGGGAATATGAAGACATGCGTACATTAAATATACCCTTTAATTAAAAGCAGAAAGCAGTTCAACAAATTCACTGCCAAATATTTAATACATAAAATACATACTCAAGAGAAAAGTTAGATAAAATTCAACCAAAGATAGCCGTAACTTAAAGTAGATAAAATCAGGAATTATTTATGTTTGATATTCTAGCAACAAATTACAGTTTATATATTTTTAATTGAGCAACGAATAACATTACTCGTCCATTATTTCTGATGCGAAAAAAGAAGTTCCACATCAACTTGGTCCAACAGGTATTCGCATGCAATTGAGATAATTTTGTTTTTCTGCTTCTTCGTCATTGCCATCGTCTTTCCCTGCATGTACACATTAAATATTTTATATTAAATCACATGAGTAGGACCTATACAGTATTAACGATTCCCCAAAATAATATTTTAACTCCCGACAAACCCTTTTTAACTTTGAAAAACCAATTTACTTTTTTTATTGTTGGGTGACAAATTATTATTAGCATTAATGGGACACAGCTGGTATACCATTTTGAAAAATGCGTAATATTGATAAATATATATTACGCTGGTGTGATTTGAAGCACTGACACAAAAGTATATTAACAATTACTTACACCATGTTTCTTTGCAATCCTTTTAGATATAATTTTCTTAATGGATGTGTCGGATTCGAATTCTCCATGAATATACCTAGGCAAATCCATTGAATTCAGTCATTAGTAGCTATTCTAGCAATCAGTTAACAATAGTCTTCTTAGTATTAAAGTGATTACCTTTGTGTTGTTTCGGTAAGAGCTTCAACGTGGTACCCTTTATAAGTACAGGACACCCAACATCTCTGAAAATGATTTGTAATTACATTAGTTTAAAATCAATTATAAATATTTGTTAATTATAGAAGTTATAAAGATATTTGTTAATTATTTGAAATGACAATCTATTGTAGAAGTAATAAAAGGTAAAAAAAGCAATACAAAATTCTCACTTTGCTATTTTCACGTTTGCATTTCAAATCCGCAAAACAATGAGGTTGGCAGCTTCGGTATTTACCACAAGAACACCCAAAACGACTAAGCCAATTACAAGGACCGCATGTTCCATCTCCTAAGCAATGACATTTGCGAGATGTCCACTTACATGGACCACAGGGCTTTCGACAGTGACAGTTAGCATCAGCCCATTTACACAGGCTGCAGTAACCACAGGGCTGCATGGTCCTTTAAAAATGTACTGATGGGACCTTATTAACACAAAACAAAACAATTTGTGACAAATATTCTGTTCCTAAAACCATATATACGACAATAAAAATTAGAAAATCTGATATTTTTGTTACAATATTGTTTCCTAAAATTTTTATTATCAAGACCGCTGCATATAAAGCGTAAAATAAAAATAATGAAGAAAAATCAAAATTCAAACAACAGAAATAAAGCCATTTTTATTATTTACACTTCGCTTTTCTGCTTATTACAATTGTATAGTTTATATAATGTCAAGAGGAGTTTCTAAACTGATTTGCATATATATAATACATTTGTCCATTATAAAATCCAGTAGCATTAAAAAGGAAGAAATATGCCACCGCAGTATGACTCAGAATCTATGTGATATAATTCGTTCTAGAATTGCATAGAACAATATTTTAATCAGTACGGTTAGTAAGTGCATGCTAGTAGCCGACTCCAATAAAACACGAATGCATTTTGTGCTGTGTGGCTACGTATACGTAAATTAGCAACATAATAGCGACAGATTGCAAGTAGGTAATTTATTTGTTGAAACTGGTAATGAATGCGCTGAATTAGATAGACATGCATTTACCTATACAAGTCCTATACGTATAAGTCTGGGTGAACTGAAGTTCAAAGTTTGCAGTCTCGTCTACTCTTATGCAAAGAGGAGATATACTGAATTATCTGTAAAGGGATTTTTCCAGTTTTGCAGCTTGCAATGTGCTTAACCTTTACTATGGGGAATTAATTTAGCTGCCCCCTATAAGCATAACTCCATCCCACACTTACAATAACCTACCTCTATATCATACCATGCAAGATCTTTGTTCTTTATTGATGGTCTTTAAACACAATATCTGCATGTTGCATGTTATAAGTTTCTATTTTATCCAATATATTGTTTTAGCACGAGGGTGTATTATAGGATTGTAAGGAATCCTATAAAGTCCTGACTAAAATTCCTATTTTCAGCCTATTTATTTGGCTAGGCAATAAGATCCTATTTTTGCAGGGGCACGTCGCCCAAACGTGTGGTTGCCTGTTTAAAGATTACTAGAGCCTTTGTCCTGTGTGTGTGTAAATAAGGGATGACTTTATGTAGCACTTTATAATTTTAATTTATTAATTGAAATAAAAGAATTACAAAAGTTAATTCTAATTGTACAAAATTCCTGATTGTTAAACAAAGGAATGGAGTTTGGATAGGACGGTGGAGTTTTACGACTGGTCAGTCGGAGAAGGGTGTTAGTCGTTAGAGAGTCAAACCCAATCTGATTTCTCAGATCACTATTTGGTGTATTTATATCACCCATTGTTCATTAGACTGAACAGACCATCAAGTTCTGGAACTTTCGGGATGGGACCGGAACTAGGGGAGGATCCGATACAAACAATACCATTTCTATTGTTATACATAATAAAACGTACATATTACGTTATTCCTTTAATTTACAATATTACAATATTTTAGGTAAATTACACTTACGTCTAGAATAACGTAGAACACGGAAATGGTAACAATAGTAATTATTATACAGACATACCGAATGTTCTCGAAAACAATTCTACCAATTCAGAGTATTCAAATCAATGTCCTAATTGAAGTTGTAGTTCACACATGGGTGCACAAATATGTGAGCACACACAAAGGGATTTTTATTTTTAAATATTAAACAAAGAATTACCTTTCTAATTCTTTTGTTAGCTTTCGAATGTTCGAGAGCAGTTTCGAATATTCGAGAGCAATCCCAAGGATTCCCTTATTGTTCTATAGGGTAATCAATCATGCTTTTATTTTTGACATAAAAGATGAGAAAGCGAACAACAGGATGTGGATTCTCGTTTATTCTAAAATTAGTATCAATAAATAAACATCCACGAATAATAAAGAGAAAAATAACAAAGCGCATATTTTTCATGTGCGTCATAAGGTGTCATATTTAAAATGGACTTAATCCTAATGTACACCTAGCCTGATTATTCAAGTCTGAACGACTCTGTGAAATTAATGCTAACGTGCAATAATATTGTAGCATAAAACATTGTGGAACTGGGAGACTGACTTGACGTGTGAGAACAGAGTAGCTGTATAGTAGCTCACACTGGTACGTAAGGCAATAGAAGGGAAACCTGCACGAAACCCAACTATGTCTATAAAGCCTATGGGCTTGTACAGTCATATCATACAGTCATATAAGATTATAGTACCCAGTAATAAAAGCCTGTCCTTTTACAAGCATAGCAGAGAGCCAGGAAACCTGTGTAGCCTGCTCATACTACTACATCCGCGGCATCAGATAAAGCCCGTCCCGGGCGTGCGGGGGCCAAAGAAAAACGGCGGGAACAGAATGGACGGCGCCACAAGGACCACAAAAAAAATGCGGGAAAACCCAAAAATAACGGTTGTCAAAGGTTAATAAAATGAACGGCACTAAAAAGGGGTGCGCTGTGATAGATCCAAGCGCGTCAAGAAACGACGGAACAGCTGGATACATGAAAACTGACAGCGGAACTAACTTCCATTAATTATTAATTAAAACACGTCCTAGGGTCGGAATAGGCGGAGCCTATAATACTACCATATTACAAATTGATCCGTCGGAAATATTACATCGAAATATACAAAGTCCGAAGGCGGAATCAATTTAACCAAACTCAAAGAAAATCAATTTAAAAATAATCCATTATTAGACAATTGTACAACCATATAATAAAATCGACATATTACTGAAGTAACATGGAGCGGAAGGAATTTACAAAACCATATTTGTCATAAACATAAAATGTAGACAATTTAAACGTATATAACACAAATAAACATTATAAACATCCCGTAAACGTTACATCAAATTATTAAAAGAATCCAGAAGTATAACTTGGATAGGTCATGGTTCTATTAAATCCTGTCTATAGAGAGCATTTAGGAATTCGCAATACGTACAGGAATGTAGGTTTGAACAATTCAAACTCAATATAATATAATGAAAACAACAAAATTCAGGGATAAATGAATGACAAATTCTTCCAATGGAAATAATTCCAGGAAGAAATAACTTTAACGCACCAGTAAGTAGTCATGATTACATAAACTGTGCAATCAGTAAAATATAATAGATATCACTCAATAAATGTGACACCATTACATCATAACTGAAAGTGATTCAACAAAATAAACAACAATCATAGGCGTATAAATTGTGTAAGGTTCATGACGTGTAGTACTCGGTAACCAAACCCCTAATGAACAAATTCAATATTAACTGTCACGGTATAGTATAGGGTGGTTCAAGGTAGCGCATTATTTTACGTCTAATTCTCAAATCTCACTAATTAATTGCACAAGCAAGATAATTAAAACTTGAAACGGAAATAGTTATTACCAACTTTTACTAAAATTCTATGTTTACTCTTGATACTGTAGTAACTGTAGTAGCGCAAGTGTCCGCATTAACACTTAATAAACAACAACAACGGTAGAGAAGATAGAAGTCACCAGAGGGATATATTTTATCGGGCAAATAAGTTAAGTTCAATAATAATCAATGCAAAATAAAATACTAAATATGGAAACAAAGAGTCTAACTGTCATTACTATGATATGTTAAAATTACCCATGCACGCCATCAACGCCTATCGGATGACACACACGGATAAACAACCATAAATGATGAAACCCTTTCAATAGTGAGATAATGTAAATGAACACAAATGTGATGCTGGTCAACTAGTCAATCACTATATAGACCTATTCATAGAGCAAAACTAAATAAATAGTGTAATATCTTCGTATTTACTAGACGGGCTAAGCTAATGCTAATAGCTGTCAAATACGGACCTGGAAGCACGGGCAAAAGTTTATCAGCTTTAATATTCTCAAATGCCTAAATTCTTAAATTCAACTTATAAATTGTACGGCTTTTTACTGTATTTTACGGAGGTGTATTTAACGAACGAAGCATTAAAAGCATTTACCATCTGTCAAGAATAAAATCTATCGACAATACTTGGCGGAGCTAAATATTTATAGCTAAAGCAGTGCATGAAGCATTATGATACAATCGGCATGTATTCTGCTATATATTCTGCTATGAAGTATGCTTAAGGGAGACGAATAATAAATGTTTACTATTTGTGAAACAAACATTCTTCAATAAATTGTAGTTATATTTTCATAACCTTCTAGGAACATAAAAACCACTGAGAAATGTACTCGTCGACGTCCAATATGCATATAGGACGAAATACTCAATTATAACTTATGAGAAACGAGGCGTACTAAATTTGCAACTATCTTGACGTATGATTGACATTTGATCAATACTCTAGTCAGTTCTGGTATGAACATGTTGCATGAATATTCTATGGTGCATGAAATATGAATGGTGGCTGAACCAACAACATTCTTCTAATCAATTCTCATAACATAGACTTGAAATGTCTATGTGGCATATGTAGTAATGTAAAACATCACGGTATCCTAGGTATAATATAGTAAAGCAAAAGCTTTCATTGCGGAAGCTGTAATAACATACAGATGTATGTATTTGCATAGCATTTGCAAAAATATGCAATCATTCATTGGCATTTTAGATTTGAAAATATCTGGTAATTTCCCATCATAGATATTGGTAAGCACAAGGTTCTAACGATCGGTAATTGAGATTACGGTCAATTAATGCATTAACTAGCAATATTCAAATTTCTCATATTGAAGTTCAATAAAATAACTTTATAAACGAAACTTCACAGTAGATTGCATAGCAAGTTCTAATACTGCGGAAAATATTATTATATATTCAAGTCAAATTTACGACAATTAATAAAAAACTGTACGTCCGTAGGACGGGTAAGTTGCTAGTAATCAATATCAAATTATTTTCAAAATCTTTAATTATTTTAATTTGTACAACTGCTAAATAAAAATCAAAATGTAAAATGCAGTCAAATGTAAAGTATGGAATGACACAAATATTATTCTGAATATTCATTCCTTCAACTCTTAGCGCAATGTCCAAGCAAGCAAAGCCTATGGCAAAGTAGTACCTCAAAATTCACTAGAGTGCATACATAATGCTCAAATGTGAGAACGGAACGAATTGATTCTGTCCGTGAATTGAATTGATGAATTGCTTCAACTAAAGCATTACAAGCGAGTATAGTGGTAGCAAGGTTACGCTATTGCCGGAGGCAATATGCACAAAAACTTGTCCTTCACTTCACGAAGTTTTCGTTTCTCTTTCAGCAAATATCGTAGCTGAGCTTTCTACCACATACAATTCATACTATACACTATGGAAAACAAATCTCTTTCAGTTAACTCGAGTAATATACTATCTTTCAGGGAATAAAACTTATCCTGATCTGTAAAATGAGAACTTTTATGCAAGAAATCTCATTGATGCATGGAAAATGTAGCTAAGGTATATTTCCATCATTGCAAAAGTTAATTATATGGAAAATGTTTTCTATTTAACATCATTGACTTCGATCGACATAAAAAGTGCTTTAAAAACATGCATTTAGATGAAATGCTAATATCCAAACAATTATGGACTAACCATAAATAATACCAACAAATGGAAAATCAGTGAATCGTACCTATTAATGAATATGTTCGGAATAATTCTACCTAACTAATTTATCTCAATTTATATTGATTGATAAAATGCAATAAATGCTTTATGACATAATTGTCAATTCATTAATATAATTTGGAGTACGAGGGAATGAGACGCTAATACATGGGACATGTAGGACTATCTGTCTGTCTGTCCGTTGATGATAATATCCTCATAAATGTATAAAATGTCTTATAAATCATCGTAAGTATAGCGTGTCGTGTCTTCCAGATTATGAAATACGGAGAGGAACTTCTAATGCGTGTCGCAATGCACATATGAGTAAATGTAACGCATTATAAAAATGTAGAAGTTATTCTCATATCCGATTAAAGTAAATTAATAAACCCTTCTAATATGGGTAAGTTTACAGAATGATAATTTGAAATAAGATACTGTGCAATAAAAACGCAAAACATGTACAACAAACTTTCTGACTAACAGAAACGCAGTACATAAGTATCGTATATGTAACCAAATTAAATTCAAATTATTATTTTAATAAGAAATCATAACTATTCAATACTTCATTATAATTAAGACTTTAAGAAACCGGTAAAAGATTCTAAAACAAGATCCTTAGTTAAACACCGGGTGGACATTTGCATGTGGATAACTCTGAATTCTAGAGTTTCTGAAAAAGATGTCTCAAACATCATATCGCACATGTGACATTTCTAACGACATTTGTAACATGACATGGGTAAATACACTTTAAGACTTCTCTACGCATATGCGGAGGCTAAACACATGATACCGTAGAATTGCTATGGCAAGACGGTATATCTCCCTAAGCATTAAGTTTAGAAATTCCATTTATAAAGAGGCGTGGCTAACTGAAAAGCCTAACAGACTTAGGTAATGTCCTAAAATATGTCCGTTATAAGGGAATAATCCCTTGTACTTTCTTTTCTTCTAACATTACTTTCCTCTACCAAGAACTCTCTAGCAATGGATCAATGAAATGAAAACAATAAAACATTAAGGAGCTAAATGTCCTGAAAGTACGAGAATTTCAAACTGAAGAATGAGAACAATTTTGTCTCTTCTATCTAGATGCAAAGGTTTAATGTTGGCAGACGGGCTAAGCCCTAATCTGTCATTTTATCAGAATCAATTAAATTGTAAATAAGGAAAATTACAAAATTTGCACTATGCACTAATGGCTATGGAAACTTTGTTCTCATAATTCTGCCATGTAAAATCAAGAAACTATTAGTAATCGGAATTGTTATTATACGCTGCTATAATGTCAAAAATTCCAATTCTTCTTTGTCTTAAATCCTTCGTATAGCTTTTAATACGTGGTGAATGACAAAGGTATTTTCAGGCAATAAAATGTCGAGTGATATTTATATTGGTTGACCAAACCAAAATTCTTTGAATATAAAAGGCAAAGGTATTCTCAATAAAGTAATGCCCTATTAATTTGCAATCTCATAATTTCAAAAGGGAATTAATCTCATATTAAAATTCCTCGACTATTCTCAAAGATGCATTAAATGAAAATTAAGTTTGATATAAAGGGTCATAACTATAAACACTTTCCCATAAAGGAGGGGATAATATGACCAAACCGTCAATATATAATAATAATAAAATTGATGACGAGTAATAATTTTCAAACCCTAAACAGAATAAAAGTTTCCTTATCTCTCAATGTTTTAAGACCAATCAGAACGCTTATATCCTGATAATGGAAAAATTACAAGACTGTAATTAACTTGAGAGGAATCAATTTCTAAATTCTGTTGTCCGCTTAAGATAAGAAGATTGGCATAATGTTCCTTTGGCGTGGGGTCAACAAATGTGAAAATATACTGGCATCTGCATCAAGGACAATTGATATTCCTCTCAAAGGAAAGTTTCTTTTAAATTATGTAATCAAGAACGGTACATATTAAAGCAAAACATTGCTATTTCTATAGGCATAACTCCTATATAGGCACATTCCTTCATTTTAATTTAATTAAACTTTCACTATTTGGTATTTAATAGAATTTCCATGTTTTCCGGACAATACTTAAGTCCGCGAACCATAGAATATTAATATACGCAAATAGGAATATAAATATGTGAGGATGAATATTTATCAATCCAAACTTATTTAGAAACTCAATTCGTAAAATGTAGGAATTTAATATTTAATTTAAATTTTAATCAATATTTATTTTATAGAAAGAAACTTTTGTCCAATTGACATAATACCATTATTGTCAACATTAAAAAGTACCAATTTGATTCTGGTAACTTTGATGTCAGTATATTACTGATCACATTTGGAATTCTATAAATGATACGCCATTAAATGAAAATTCTATTTCAAATCAAAATTCTATTAAAGACTCATATAACTCATTGACACGAAAACTGAGAAATAATTTCTTCAGGTAAGTAATGGCAATGGATTGAAAACACTAATTGTCACAAATAAGTTGTGAATAAGTGATGGATGCCATGTGTCAAGTAATTATTAATTTAGAAATATACTATGATAAATATATACTTTAAGGAACAGATTTTATCTTCTAAAAGTATTTGAGACCAAATATCTTCTATTGCGGCAAGGGTGGTCAATGAAATCTTGAACCAAACCAATTTTTGGTTTTAATATCCAACACTACTTTCTCAAGACAGAAATCATCAGTTACGCTGTACAACTGAAACCAATTTGGAACAATTCGTGACACATCTATTGTAATATTGTTTTATTTAAAACAAACTCAACTTGTACTAAACCTTATCTTGTTATATGAGAAAGGGAAGAGAATCTCAATCGATCGAATCTAAGGTTATAATAAAATTAAATATAAAGTGCAAAACCAAGTCCTTTTTGTCACATTTCTATGGATAAATGGTTCCTGGATTTGAAATACATCATGACCATTCATCAAGAATGCTACTGCACGACTACGGAGCAAATTGACAGGAAAAGAACAGTTAACAAGATACTATGTATTCTTACATCAGAAAGTACTGTACTATGCTGTATTGCCTTATTAACATCAAGTCTCTTTAGACATTTTAATTATATTTTTAATTCAAATCCAATTGACAATTTTACCTCTTAAAGTCAATAATTCTAGTGCATGATTCTGTGGATCACCGAAATATGCGACTTATATTATGTATAGAATCCTGTAATTATAAACATTGAATCTACTAATGCACATAATATTCACTAACTTTCTCAGAAAACATTCTGCAGTTGTGAGCCAAGAATTCACTAAAAAACATATTAAAGTCATTTCAGGGGATCTGATTAACTTCAAGTTAGTGTTTTAATCGGTAGCTAATGTCTTTATACATTTTAAATCCAATAATAAGATATCCAAGAATGGATTAATAAATTGGATTCATGTCGTTCTGTATGATCCTAAAAGCGCAGGGGCTTTTCGGATTTACATCAAATTTTCAACACAAAGGGGAACCTTTCTGGAGTTGAAATATTTGCTTTTGAAATGTCAAAGTCTTTTCGTTGTATTTGATATCTACTATTTAATTAATAATGGCGGTGAGAGTACTCTAATACCAAATAGTACGTCCACTTACTAATGCGATGGTACGGAGTATAGAGGATCGGAAATGTAGAAATACTTATCTTACATATTTCCTCTATGATGAGTTCACTAATAAGTAAAGTGATAAGATGACTAACAATTTTCTACTCAGCTTGACCTTTCACATCAAAATGTTATTTCTTTCTTATATGAATAATATCTTTTATTTTGCTCTATGACGTGATGTGAATTCTTGATTTCCTAATTATAACAATTAAAGGAAACTCAGGTCAATTTCTCTTACTACAAGTACGATTGGTAAAATATTAGGCTAGAATGGATTATCTAGACAATCGATACTGCCTACTCATAATAATTTTAAAATTATCAATGGAGTAGTGTCTATTACTGTTAATGCTGAATATTAATATATTCGTGACTCATGATTCTCTCCATATTAAGAACCAACAACTCTAAGGTTGACACTTACACTGTTTCTAATTCTAAAGAGTACTACTCTCTATTAGAATTTAAACCGAGACTATACCTTACATCGCCTGTTTCTTTAATATACAAATTCTTGTGAAACAATTTGTCATGTAATTGTCTGAATATAATTGTCTGAATTAATTCATTTAATGACAAAAACTTTTAAAACTCTGTTACGTATGCATTATGTAAAAGGAAAGGAGGACTAAATAACTGAATTACGGAGGAGGAACGGGAATAAAGGAATTATGCTATTAAAGTAGCAATATTCTATTTAAATATTTATATCTAATATATTTAACGTTCCTTTCGTTTACAAAATATTTTATCCTTTTTATCTAGCTTTTATTGCATAGACTTATTCCTCACTAGTTATTTAATAAAGAGTCCTTCATTTCATACTGAATGTGTATCAGCCAATATATAAACATACATACTAACTAATTAGCATATTTCTATACCTTTACTGGTTAGGTTACTATATACATACAATTGTTGAATTGAGTTACAGTCGCAGATTGCTCCAATCTGGTGTAGTTGTTCAGCGTAGCTTGGGACGCACGGTCATCGTCGGATGTTTCCTAGATGAACAGATGTATGTAGAAAATGCTGATAGTATGATGTGTGTAGTAGTCTGCATCTGCCTGTGTAGTACAGCAAGACTGGAATCTCCTCATGACGTTGCCAATAGTAATAAAAAACAAGTAGACGTCAGGTTACAGTCATTATATGGGACGATACGTTATGGTATTCACTTCGGCGGCTGTGTTACTGAGGAGCACAATTGTGTTGTTCATCGCTACTATTATTTCAAATTAGAATGAAATCGGTGCACAAATCTGAGTGTCAGAATTTTTCAAAGTTATGGACACAAAAGTCAGAAAACCATTACAAATCGGGTGTGCACAATTAGCGGAATATTTTTGGATTATATTGAAATAGTGCTTAAATCGTCATAATAAGAGTCAGAGACTGGACTCAGTCAATTAAAATCAGAAACACATCTCGTAACCTCCTTAGCGCTTAAATAAGCGTCGCACAAAAGTCAATGGCGGTAGGAAAGTCAAAACTGAGGTCACAAAAGACACAAAGGTCACTCAAAGGTCACTGTAAGGTCTCGCAAGGCACTGGAATGTCACGGTCGCCAATTGTTTTAGCACGAGGGTGTATTATAGGATTGTAAGGAATCCTATAAAGTCCTGACTAAAATTCCTATTTTCAGCCTATTTATTTGGCTAGGCAATAAGATCCTATTTTTGCAGGGGCACGTCGCCCAAACGTGTGGTTGCCTGTTTAAAGATTACTAGAGCCTTTGTCCTGTGTGTGTGTAAATAAGGGATGACTTTATGTAGCACTTTATAATTTTAATTTATTAATTGAAATAAAAGAATTACAAAAGTTAATTCTAATTGTACAAAATTCCTGATTGTTAAACAAAGGAATGGAGTTTGGATAGGACGGTGGAGTTTTACGACTGGTCAGTCGGAGAAGGGTGTTAGTCGTTAGAGAGTCAAACCCAATCTGATTTCTCAGATCACTATTTGGTGTATTTATATCACCCATTGTTCATTAGACTGAACAGACCATCAAGTTCTGGAACTTTCGGGATGGGACCGGAACTAGGGGAGGATCCGATACAAACAATACCATTTCTATTGTTATACATAATAAAACGTACATATTACGTTATTCCTTTAATTTACAATATTACAATATTTTAGGTAAATTACACTTACGTCTAGAATAACGTAGAACACGGAAATGGTAACAATAGTAATTATTATACAGACATACCGAATGTTCTCGAAAACAATTCTACCAATTCAGAGTATTCAAATCAATGTCCTAATTGAAGTTGTAGTTCACACATGGGTGCACAAATATGTGAGCACACACAAAGGGATTTTTATTTTTAAATATTAAACAAAGAATTACCTTTCTAATTCTTTTGTTAGCTTTCGAATGTTCGAGAGCAGTTTCGAATATTCGAGAGCAATCCCAAGGATTCCCTTATTGTTCTATAGGGTAATCAATCATGCTTTTATTTTTGACATAAAAGATGAGAAAGCGAACAACAGGATGTGGATTCTCGTTTATTCTAAAATTAGTATCAATAAATAAACATCCACGAATAATAAAGAGAAAAATAACAAAGCGCATATTTTTCATGTGCGTCATAAGGTGTCATATTTAAAATGGACTTAATCCTAATGTACACCTAGCCTGATTATTCAAGTCTGAACGACTCTGTGAAATTAATGCTAACGTGCAATAATATTGTAGCATAAAACATTGTGGAACTGGGAGACTGACTTGACGTGTGAGAACAGAGTAGCTGTATAGTAGCTCACACTGGTACGTAAGGCAATAGAAGGGAAACCTGCACGAAACCCAACTATGTCTATAAAGCCTATGGGCTTGTACAGTCATATCATACAGTCATATAAGATTATAGTACCCAGTAATAAAAGCCTGTCCTTTTACAAGCATAGCAGAGAGCCAGGAAACCTATGTAGCCTGCTCATACTACTACAATATATTTCTTTCTGGCTTTGGGCAAAGAAAGTCCAGGGTGATAAAGAGAAAGAATCAGACGATAAAAATTGTGTCTAAAATGAATTATTATCAAAATACGATATATGTGTGAATTAAAAAATATGTTTCATACTTCATCTTATTAAATGCAGTTTATAGTAATCTTATCGCAAGAAAATAAGAAAGTCAAGATCATCTTTAATGTCTTTTTTTCTGTTCACACAGCTCATGAGATGCATGATATATGACTTTCAACCCTTCTTGATTCCAGAAACGATAATGTCAATTCATTTAATAAACTAAAGAAATGTATAAAAGTAAATCATTGCTAAAAGAATTAGGAGTTGGGTTGTGAGAGTGGGCAAGAGCGGACATGCTTCTTAGCTCGTCCGTTCTTAGCCCACATCTTAGTGTATTATTAATAATTACATTCATATAAAACGCGTACTTTGTGTATTGATATAATTAATGTGTAACAATCGTAATAATAGCAATTCCGAAAATTAAAATGTTATTTTAAAATTTTTGTTAAAACACTGCTAGAGTTGTTTACAAGTTGTATATTATTAAAAGTAAAAGTAATTTATTTTAGAAAATTCCGGAACATCAATGTTTGCTCATCATCAATTTTGAAAAATGTGAACTTTAAAAAAATCTCTTGGAAAATCGACCTTGATTGAAAAGTGAAGATTGAAAAGTTAATTTTGTTAGTTACATTCGAAACAATATGTTAAGCCTGCCTAATGAAAAGAAAATTTGGATTTGTAAGTAAACTCAAAGTATTCTATTATATTATTATAATGTACTATTTATGTAGAAAGCACTTGCTAAATTGTATGTAGCCACGTTCATCAAAATTTTAATAATTGTCACTTACATTATGCGATTTTCTTGAGCCTATAATATCTAAAATTACTTACACGTCAGAGTTAACAGTCATCATGTCGTAAAGTAAAGGAAATGACGTGTAGACTTGGGAGAATTGGAATGTCTTAATATGTACTGAAGTATATAACATATCATGTACCTAAATATGCATAGCACACATACATTGCAATAAATATTATAATGCCATGTCACAATTCTGTTCTTCAGTACGTTCTGTGCTATAATTCTACGTTTATATCTGTTTACATCAATTCTTAATATTCAGTTTCTAAACTTATTATTTTTAGCACCAATCTAAGGTTGTGAGAACAATTAGGGGTCTCACGTAAAACAGTGTCAGTAACCAATCTGAATTTGCTTGCCTACCTCTTTAAGGTTTTTTGAAAATAAATTCAATTTTTTGAGTTTAAATAGTTCAAATGTAAAACAGGATACCAGTAACCAGTCTGGCCCATCTTTGACAAAATTTATTTTGTTACAACTCTGGTCTTCCAAACTATGTCTTTGCGTGATAAAACATAATAATGATATATTGCTCTAAGCCTGTAATGATTAATGTAGCGATTAATGCTTACAGAATTAAATATATATTAACAACTGTAATGTCAAGAAATAATTTACCGACAAAAAATCACTGAAATAGAAGATCTTGAAATAATTTAATGTACCAAAATTACTGGAGTAGAGAAAATGTAATAAAATAGTTATATTCACCACAATTACGTATTTGTAAAAAATCCTACAATGGAGATAATGTCATCAAATAATAATAATGTCAAGAAATAATTCACCGTGTGAAAAATAACTGTAATGGAGAAAACGTCAAAAAAATGTGTGGAAACTACTCTAATGATAAAAATGTCATGAATATAGTAGCATAATTAAATGTCATATTACAGCGTCATAATTAATGTAATGGTAAAAATGTCATGGAATGGCTTAATGTGCCATAACTACTGTAATAGTAAACCTCATGAAATGGTTTAATGTGTCATAATTACCGTAATGAAAAAATGCAATGAAATAGTTTAATATATAGAAATTACTGATGATAAGAATATTAGCTTTACGAATGGATACGTTGTTTGCCTGCATATTGGCTTGTATCTGTATAATGTTTCGGTTGGATAAAAATGCCTAATAAGCTAAACTCTGTGTTTTAGGTTTGGTCAGCCTATTTAATCTTATTATCAATGTGAGATAATTACCACAGAACTTATGAGTACCAATAATCTTTCCAAAATATTATTATAAAATGAGCATATGTAACAAGTATACTTTTTTGTGTACACAGGAACATGGCAATTTATAAGATCTGTCAACGTAAACATTAGAAATAATAGTTAAAAGCCCGGCTCTCACAACCCAACTCCATTTAAAATGTAAAATGATTTACTGAATATTAACATTATTGTAAAAGATGTAAAGACCAACGGTCATATCGCCCAAATAAAAACCTTAGTGCTAGTGCTAAAAGAATTAAAACGTATTTAGAGTTTAATTTTTTAAAATTTTGATTAACCTGCTCAAATCAAAAGTTCACAATTAAAAGAAAACTTTAAAAAATGCTAAATTCCTGAATTTGCATGAAGTTGGAAATAATTATATTTTAATAATAATAAATTATTATATTAAAACTTACCAGGATGGGCGTTTATTTGTAGAACGCAAGAATCTCTCCTCAAAGAGCAATGTTCACTTTTAAACCCTCTGATGCACTGGAACAATGTGCAAATGTGTTTACTTGTAATACAGTAGCAAAGAGATTTAGAACAGAGTATATACGTATACAATTTGCAATGTATGTATATTAGGTGCAAATGCAGACAAGTAATAAAGTGTGGAGTTTCCATGGACTCTTTGCATTGCAACCTGCTTTGGCTGAGCAGATGGTAATGCTGATGTAACCAAAGATAACACATAAACTTGCAATGATGAGTTTCCTTACATGAATGCATATACGAGTAAACACATGTGGCAAGTAGTGCAATATTTTTCGCATTCATATTCAGCCTCTCTAGATGGTTGATGGGAAAATTGGTGAACCCAACGTTCATATAGGACTCTGCAACGTTTCATTTGCAAATAGCAGCAAACAACAATAGTACTTTAAGTATATAGCTAATACAAAGTTAATATTAAGGTTAATATTAATGCATATCAAATTCTATTGTGTGTACTATAATTAAATAAAAATATAATTGCTTGAAACAAAACAAGACATTTCGCTCAGCTTAATGTAGTATTACTATAGTCTACTACGTTTGTCTTGTGCAGCAGAGTTTCCGTTTCGTTGCTCTTTCGTTTGCTATTGTATATCTGTCTGCGTAATTTTTAGTTTGTACTACTATGTAATATATTTGTCTTGTATAATATGTTAGCGGAAAACACAATATTTGAGAGATATATGTGAGAGAGAATTCAAGAGAATATTTCACAGTTGGAATTAATCAAGTCATGAATGGGAAAACATTAATTTAAATGAAATAATAAAGCATATTTGAGTAATGCAATAGTGCACTTGAAACAATAAAGTTAGATTTTCAATTTGTGAAATTAAGACTAACTCAGTCTAGTCTGGAAAAATAGAAATACTATTTTCTGCTCTTTTTTAACACTTTCTGCAACATGTAACAATATGATTTTGATAACCGTAATTGTATAAGTAGAAAAGCTAATTGACAGAAAAAAGCTTTATTTTTCTTTTTACGTAAACTGAATTTTTGCAAAACAGAAAACTTTAAAATGGTATGGTCAATCGATATATTGATTTCTAGAATGAAGGTCGAGGATAAGTGAACAAGAGTTTTATGTTCTACGTTCTAAATGACAGCATTTCATTTTTTAATTCTATGTAAAGTAAGTTTTGCCATTGTGGAATGTTCCTTATTCGTCTTTCTGTTTTTCCTGTAACATGTACAAACATACCGAAAGAATAATATATTTGACGTGTTAACTAACATAATCCGGGTAATCACGCAGGAGCTTTGTAAATCGGTGTAAGATTGTATACAGTGTATACAGAGTATAATCGTAAACTTTACATCATATACGAAAAATGAACTCGGAATTACAGAGTTACAATTTTACAATGTGATGTAAAGTTTACGCCGCCTGAGAGCATGTTTATATATTGTAAGTCCGATTGTAAATACTTGCACAATTGCTTTTAATTTGTTGTGCTTATTTTCCCCCGCATTCCAAATAAAGAAAAACCGGCAATATTTTAAATATTGACACAATCAAAGTTTTTTTCAATTTAGGTTGCTCTTATTAGTTTAAAAGTTTTAATTTCACCCATAGTCAACAGTAGTCAACAATGAGGAACAAAAGTAAGATACTAAAATTAAAATAACGACAAAATAAACTATAAATACTCAATAAATACTACTGTTCATCATTTTTTGAATTGTGATGGCACACTGCTCAAAAGATTTCATCCGAAGATTTCGTTTTTTGAATAAAAACTGGAAAATAGTAAATAGCTTACAAAATATTTCAGTTTGGTGCGGTCACGATTAAGGTGTCGTATATATTACTAACATGGTAAACTTACGATTTTACATTGTTACGAAGCCTGAGTGATTTCCCTCAATAAGATTTAGAAGTAGAAAGTAAATAAACACATTTTAAAGAAGATATATTTATTATTATATAATATACCGTTAGCTTAACCATTACAGATAATGATATTAATGATAACTTCTTATGACGATACCAAAACTATCTAAATTACAGTTTTATTAACATAACTTATACTTTAACCTACAAATTAATTTACACGAACATACAGCATATTTACATTTTACTTTTTAGGTATAAATTAATTTTCTTAATTTACAAGACCTTTACTTAAACCAAATATCATGTTACGCGTTTCAATAACATGTTTCAAACATAATCTAGTAGTTATCCAATATCACTAGTAACATTTCAATACATATCATGTGCTGCTTAATAAAAAATGTAATAAATATTATTGGGCTTACTTGCACATACATTGGACTTACTGGACTTACATTGAAAATATATAATTACAATAATTTCTAATTATCCATACCTGACAGGGTACGATCAGCCTGAAATTCTAAAGTACGGAAGACGTTGGTAATTGGTATTAGTTAATAAGAACCTTTCCACTGACTTGAATTTTTAAATACAGATTTGTATAGTTCGGTTTTTGCCATTTCTGACATTGTATTTTTCTCTTCGTAAGGGGCCATAAAATTTACTAATTTTGGGTGCACGTCATATCGTATTCTTCTACCCTTACTGGCTTTTGTGTCTATTTTCCTTTTAAGTTTTGTTCTTAACTTTTGGAGTTCAAGATAATTACGGTTTAAACCAAGAGGTACGCCGTTGTTGGACCCCGAACTTTCAATGAGTTCTCTCAATAACTGATGAAAGAAATCATCATCATTAAAGATTTCTTCGTTGACAAGATTTTCTTCATCAATTTTTTCTTGGTCGTGGTGCTTTTGAGTTCGCTTTAAAAGCCTATCTTTGTTAGACAGTATATGATCGATTTGCTTTACAGTCGACACCTGAAAAGCAGAGAAATTGTTTTTACTCAATTTCCCAGAAGCAACTTGTGTTTTGTCATTCCACTTTTGAATGACTTCGTTCCTCCTCGATATCGAGGCTTTGAAGTTTTTTGATATTATCTGATCGTAATCATTTAATCGTTTCTTCTTCCGTTTTACAGGACCGTCATCATCATCATCATTATCAGAATGTTCGTCCGACGACAAATCTTCATCGCCGCTCTCTTGATTTATTGCAAAGGAATCTTGTGAGCCTTTCGCAAAGGGCAAAACTTTGTCATTAGTTTCATCTTCATCACTTGTGATGACTTCGTCGTCAGAAGATTTTAGACCGGAATCCGAATGCTTTGAAACTTCGTCGGGGATCTCATCTTCATCTTCACTGGTGATGGATTCTTCCTCTTCCTGAAGAGAACTATCTGCTACAGAAGAAGTAGTCAATGACTGAAGCTCCAATAACTTTTCCATTAGTTGCTTTATACAAGTGCGACTATGTTGGACAGATGCCGTAATTTTCAATTCGTCAGAATCTTTGGAAGCCGACGTTTTGATGACATTTTCGAATAAATCAAAAGGTGGAAGGTTATTGCTTTCAACTAGCAATTTCTGCAACTGTATCCGAATTTCCAGTAATTTATCCCAAATACCTGAAATTGCAGAATTACCAAACATTATACAAGAGTACACAGTAATACAGTAAAATTAGTAAAAACGATAGGATTAATCGGATATAAGTAAAAAATAAAGCTTTATAGGGAGAAAGAACTAAAGGTTGGTATCCCATTTGTAAATGCACTTTACAAAAACCATTAAAAATATACCCACTAATACATATATAATCACTATCACATCGACAGTGATAGGAATTCTTTGCTTCATTGCGATAAATAGAAATAGAAACTAAAGGTACATTATTAATTTCTTTTCATTTTACTGGTTACTAGTTTTTTAAGAAACTTATTAAGCCTACAAATATTTATTACTTAACTGCCTATGTTGTGTTAGGCCAGACTAAGTAAACAGTTTTCGTAAGAATCATATAAATGTATTTATAGGTAATATTAGAAAATAAATGTATTTAATATTAGAAAACAAATGTATTTAATATTAGAAAACAAATGTATTGCTTACGTAATTGGTTTGATATTCCAAATCCTTTTTCGATATCTGCTGTGGTGTCATTTTCGCTGAATGTCTGCATTGTGTACGACAATGAAATTCCAGTTTTAATTAGCGGAGCAAGATTTTAATATTATCTGCAAAAATATTGCATACAATTAGTTAACTGTAAGAATGGAAAAAACATTAGAAATATCGAAAATTTCATTTAAAACGA
The DNA here is from genome assembly GCA_020352615.2 of Yoshiicerus persimilis. NCBI lineage: Eukaryota > Metazoa > Arthropoda > Collembola > Entomobryomorpha > Tomoceridae > Yoshiicerus > Yoshiicerus persimilis. The sequence continues at coordinate 59,443,381 of CM036940.2, forward strand.
ATAAAAACAAGGTACTTACAATTAATAGTGTTGGAAATCGAACAACACGTGCTGTATTTGAACCGAACTGATTATTGTGTGAATGTCTGGCGCGCTAGGTGAACGAGGTCCTCATGTGGTAGATGCATTACGAGTTTTATCCGCTAGTCACTGTCTAATGCAATGTAGTAAGAATCGTATGTTACAAAAAGAAAAAATTAAATATATACAAGCTTACAAGCATAAAATAAATCTAAACTTAAAATTACAGCGAGGCATGAATAATAAAATGATAATAAAATCATATTTTAATATTTTGATAATGCACGTAAAACAATAGAATTAAAATTTCAATTTGGGAAATTCAAACTAGCAGTCTGTGATGTTAGAATTTATATTATTGCCCATTCTTTCTCTATTCTTCCTGCAACATATACAAATACAAGCCATAATGATAACCGTATTGTATACCTAAGTAAAGAATGTTAACTAGAGTATTTTCATTACTTACAAATAAGCATTTTCGTTTTCTTAGTTTGGTTTGCATTGAATACAAAAGAAATAAAATTTTGATTTGTATTGTAAGTTGCGATTATTAATTTTATTCCCTGAGTGTACATTTGTAAAATACCCAACCAACGGAATAGTTACTACATTTCCTGTAACATACTAAACCGAAATGAAGAAATTATATTGCACTATATAAAATCAAGCAAATAGGAAATATGAAAAAGGAATGATGGAAGCATAAATAAGGATATAATTTTATTTGTGTAGAGTTGTATTTTACAATTTTGTGAACTAAGCGAACTAAAACTTGTAAATAATAAAATTGCCAATTTAATTGTATCATTGTATGACCTTGGAAGTGTGGATGGCATTTATATTTCATGTATTTCCTGCAACATATAATAACAAAATTACTGCTGTGGTAGTCAATACTAAGTGCTTTAATTAAAATATACACTTACACAGGTCGAATAGAGTCCATTTATTTTTCATGCTACTCAAAACATAAAATTCCAAGTTGTAATGTTCACGTTGTAGTATTTAGCATGTCACTCGAACTACGAATGTTCTCTGTATCTGTTTATTTGATGTTCCCGTAACATATACAATATTATGTCTTTAATGTGGACTCAACTTTGCAGACACTGAAGTACAATATTACTGATTATCTGGTCTTGTACCCATTTACCCTTAATAATAGTAAAATTGTCAAAGCACTCGTTTTAATTGCCTCTTACTTTTCAGAAAAGTCTAATTGATTAGCCAAATTGCAAACCCGTAAACACTACATTTTTTATTGCAATTTTTTTAGTAGTATTAGTTAGTAACTATCCTTAGGTAAAGCTTATTTACCTATTCTATCATTTATGTATGTAAATTGCCTTTAATTTAAATCTGCAAAACACAAATGCGTATGCAGTTTGTGATTTTTTATTCTCTGATTATTTTTCAAGTATATTATCTATTTACGAATTTACTACTAATAGAGTAGACAACTAATCTGTTGGCCACACTGTACTTTAGTACAGCTTTCTCATTTTTCTATTCACTATCTTTCAATAGTCGACACAAAAGAAATTGTACGTGTTAAGTAACTTTCCAAATCTCACGCTTAGTTTTCATAGAATTTAAAGCTGCAGCTCTGAAGGTACCTAGTCGTATCATATCCATTTAAATTCTCAAGATAATTAAAGCCTCAAGCAAGCCACGCCACGGTGCATTAACAATTATCAATACTAATGTTGTAAGCGCAATTAAAAGTACATAAACCAAGTCAAGCTTCTATTCATTCTATCTGCCTTCCTTCCTGTGAATGTTAAATAATGATAATTTTCTGTGATTCATGTATCTCTTTTATAATCCATGATTTCCTAGGAAATACTCCTTGCAAAGATTAGTGCATTGAATATATTTCTGACTTTTAAAGCGTTTTAGTTGTTTCTTATCTATTTGCTTATCAGTCGTTCACAGTTTACCCTGATGATGACTAACCTGATGAATGGTGACAAGGGAAGCACTTTTAGGGATTTCTTTATCTTTTCTACTGATATTTAAACAAATAGACAATCCAATACCCAAAGTGAGTCAACAATGACTTACAATAATAATAAGTTGCTCGAGATATTCCATACCTATCTGCAGTGTGCTCTTAAGCTACTTAACATAATAGATATGAAATGTGCATTTCGTGTGTACATGAATGTTCTTATAAAATAGTAAAATTAAATATTAAGGACATTTGTAGAGCAACTCGATTGAACAACTCATTACTGCATGTATACTATATGGATATACTTGTTAATGTGATAACTGCTGCTAGCACATAGTATTATATACCATAATTATCATTTTACCCTTATTATGGAGTCACGAGTACTGGCCTTCGTTTAGTTTGATTAAGACGACTAAAAAATGAAACAGATTTAAGCGAGACAGTGCTATGTGTTAGGATCGTACATGAATGTTAAAGTTTTAGTGTAAGATTTAGATAACAATAATTATATACACTAACAGCTCATGATATTCAGTCATTTGAACTTTATTGTATACCTACATGTATAAGTATGGCTTAAACGAAGTGCCTAATGTAGAGATACTATATAAAGTATGCTTACAATGAGTTAAATGAGTCAAGCAAACAGTTTTTCTTTATCTATAGAACAGTAGAAAGTTAATTTAATGCTTATTTTGGGAGTATTACGACTCAAGTTAGTTTGTGTAGATATATAAAGCGTAGCAACTAAATGGAATCGTGTATGTCATGCAACACTTGCTTTCTGACTTTGTTTAAAGTCAAATACTACTAGATGTTACAATTAGGGAACATTTTCTTAGTGCATTCGACTGAAGATAGCATTTCTCTTTGTTTTGTAATATTGACATTCGAGAATTGTATTACGTTAACCAGAAAAAATCATTTCTAATTCCACTTATCTAATAGAAAGAACTTGTATCGTGTTACTTTGTGCTGCAAGAGTAAATTCTTAGTGCAAACCGCAAAGTGAGAACAAACAATCAGGAAATCAATAGAATTATTGCAATCGTTTCTAATTTGAAGTGTTCAAATTGCGATTGGGAAATAAAATTTCGTCATTTGGATTATCTATAATGTGAATCGGTTTATGAATTGAGACATATTTTTGTTGTTACCTTCGCCTTGACATTTTTTAAACTTGTCTCATCGCATCTTGCTGCGGAAATACTAGTTCTTGTGTTCTCAGTACCAATTATTGTGTCACAATGTTAAGTTGTAAAGAAAAAATCGCCATATTTGTGATGTTTACATCTGTGTGTGCCAATCTGTATGAGGAAAACGAGCGGTTCATTTCAGGAGCCGAGAGAATTCCAGTGACGTCAAGTCCAATATTTTACAATACATATTTACCATTGCTATATGAATTTAATTTGCCACAATATGATATTCACACCATGAAGATTCAATATTGGAAATTGCATAACAATTGTACAGAGTCAGATTCCTATCAAGATGGGTATCCGTGTCCGGTTATGTTCCACATGAATAAAATCATCGAGTCTTTGGAAAATAATTTTACACTTTGGGATAATCTATTTTCTAAACCAATAGATGAGAACAGTGTTCCTGAAAAATTGTTCAATGAGACAAATATAGTATTAGGTGAAGATAAGAGAGCATTATGCAATGAAATTGTTTCTCACTTTAAACATTTTCAGACCTCGGCGCATTCTTTAGAGAATTATTTGACTATTTTGAAGAATTGTCCCTTAGGCGAGATAACTATAGAAATGGACAAGGATAAATTCGTGTATAATCTGGAAGAGTTGTACCATGCAGCTTTTACTGCATTCCCTGAAGCTTACTATACTCTTTCTCCAGATCCGATGAACAAAGGGATGACACTGAATTCATGGACATCTCTACAAACAGGATTGCTAATGAACCAGTATATCGAAAGTAATCGATGGACTAATGCTCTGTCCAGTTGTCAAAACAAAATGATACCGTATTCATTGATCGATCTACCATCGTTGGAAAAAGTAATTCGGGAATCAGTACTTCCGAAAATTAACAAAAAAGGTTACAAGCTATCAGTGCCATTAGAGGAATTATCTTCATATTTCAAACTTCCTCTGACCGATTGTGTGTTTGCTTCGAAAAAGTTTCTATTTGTCAGAATTTTGATTCCAATTCAAAAAGTGGAGAGAAGTTACTCAATCCTCAGTTTCAAGTCTATCCCGTTTTGGAAACGGACTGGCGATAATAAAAATCAAGGGGAACTTTGTAGTTTACGAGGAATCGATAGAAAAGTTTACATTAATGACAATAATTCCCAATTTATTCAGGAAACTACTTGTAAAGCTAACGAACTCTGCCAAGTTTCAGAAACCACAAATACTCCATATAGCAATATTGTCACAAATCCGTGCATATCAGCTCTAAGCAAAAATTCGAAAAAAGATATCATAGGAAAGTGCTCTATAACGTGTAATACATTTTCAACGGACGAGAAAGATTTCCCCGTCATTATTCCAACTTTAGAAAATCGCTTTGTTATTACCGGGAAATCTCGCACTGAAAAAGTTAGGGTCGAATGTCCCTCGAAGACCACCCTAGAAATTCCTAATTTAGAATTCGGTGCTTGGAACCTCAGTTTATCCTGCAAGTGTCAAATTATCAAGGATACTCAAATATTTCGAGCAGATGATCAAACTTGCAGAAATACAACTGGAAGCGACAACCAATTCAGTATTTTTCTTGTAAAGCCTTATCATTGGGAGGCGATGACAGATGAACAACTTTCAAATTCCAGAGAGACTTCTTACGGTTTTCGGAGCAGGAGTAGCGCAACTGCAGATTTCAACCGACTCCAGAAAGAAGACAAGGCAGAGGCTTTATCCATAGTCAGCATGGCAGATGTGAATGAACTCATACATGAAAAATACAGCACTATATTAGCTCAGCAGATTTTTCTTTGGGTTGTCATTCTCTTCCTCGTCATCGTAATGGCAGTTCTCAGCTACTTTGTCTATCATCTCAAACAGTGGAAACAAAATGAACTCAATAGAAGGAATAGACTCGTTTATAATGTTGGTGATGCAACGGATATGATAGAGCATTTCTAAATCAATCTCAATCCGCCTAATATTACATTAGTACATTTGTACCTAATTAATTGATACTGCTTCATGTTCAGAAGGATGGAAACTTTTTTTGCATCGTTATCCTATCTTGTGATGTAATGATTATTTTTCAAAATAACGTTTGCTGCATATCTCGCTATCTGTAATGAAAACCTACTGTTTTTGATTGTGTTGTGATTATATAATGACTGAGGACAAAAATGGATAATAGTTTACGGAAGCGCGTAATGAATTTTTGTTAAAAATGTGACTTCATGGTAGGAATATATGTGCCTGTAATTTCAAATGTCCTTCCTGGTACCTAAATACAGTGTACCTGTGTGTAAAAAGAAAATATTATCATTTAAGAGTAAATAGTGCATTTCTATAGTGCGCTATAATGTTTTGCCATTAGGGACGCTTAATAATACGTAAAGAAAAATCCTAGATTTGTCAATCCTTCAATATCACATCTTTATGATTCTTCTGCTTCTGCTAACAATGATAATGATGTATAAGTATTCATAACTGTTATAAATGTTAATCTAGTTATATTTTGCTTCCAATCGATGTCTGCTGAATTACTAAATAGGAAATGATGAATTTGTTTTAGTTGTAAACTTTCTTGCTGTGTTGACACTATTAAATTGTTGAATTAAATTGTTAACTGCATTCTTGCTATGATATGCATCGTTTCAATTCACATCAACAAAAGCCATCAAATAATGTACTTTCAAGGATTATAGCCAGCTATTAATAATATTACCGCATTTATAGATTGCATACTAAGCGCAGCAGAATTTCATGCATTACAATAAGCCAGAGAGTAGCCAATATGTACATCTTTAAGTGTTTAAGTGTACGATGTGTTCGAAGCTTAGTATTTTGCAATTAATGGTTAGAATTGCTACCTAGCATTTTTAAAACATGCAGGTTTTATGTACATTATTGCAATTGCTGATTAGAGAAAAATTGCGAAAATTGTATTTTATGTTCAGATAATATGTCATTATTCCTTGGGTTAAGTTGTGTTGCAAATTAATGCATATGATAGCTAAAATCTGTTTGAGACAACATTTAGTTCAATAAGTAATTCCACAAGTTGTAATTTGAGTACATTTTCTTCCTTATCAATAAATGCTGATCAAAGCGTCTCTCCTACAATACAAAGTAATAATTATTTCTATTAATGTTGATTAATTAAATTCAGTGTGTATTTAGTATCAAGACTTTGCAATCATCTCTTTTCTAGCTTCACAAAAAATAACTTCAAACATTTTTACCAGGTTCCAGGATTATTTTGCATTCAGTGGAGAGAAAAATATTAAGGTATAATATTGGGCTACAATCGAAAGGTAACCACGTTTAAAATACTGTTTCCTATATTTAGTTCGTTCTTAACAATTATGAATTATTTATTTCCAGGTTATTAATATTTGGTATATCAACGGCTGCAGAAATGGAAATACGGAGAAATCTAGCAATTTTCCTGCTAATCGTTTTAAACGATGTGAAGAATCCCAATGCGGAAGGTGAAGTACAATCTGAATACATAAATGGAGTGTCAATTAAGAATTTAGCCCCCTCGGTTTTCTACAACACTTATATTCCAGTGATCCACGAAATCTTTGTGCCGACTTGGAATGTAACAGATTTAAGTTTAAATACAAGTATTCACTGTACTCAAGACAGTGTAGAGCCAGATATATATTGTCCGTTAGTTTTCCACTTGCAAGATTCAATGAAAATATTTGGTGAACGACTTTCTGTAAAAACTGCTCGACTGAAAGCAGCTTCTCCATTTCCCGACCCTTATTCTGTATCGTCTTTTGATTGCGACGAAATTAATTCTCACTTCGACCAATTTACACAATCCAACATATTGAATTACCTGAACAAGCACGAGAATTGCGAATTGGCTGCGGAACTTGTTCATACGAAACTGGACTACAAGTATCCTTACGAGCAGCATGCAAACTTACTAGACGCGTTGAAGAACATAAATTTCGCACTTGAGGACATTAATTGGTCAAGCACTCATAAATTCATGAAGTTGGCCATCTACAGTTCTTTGCAAGAGGGATTCCTTTTGAGTCGCTACATTGAAAGCGATTGGTGGGCTACTGGAATGTCGACTTGCCTGGAGAACTCCAGATTGAGTGTGTATCTGGTAGACCCGAATTCTCTAAACGAAACTTTAGTAACAGTGAGCAGAATGGCAAAAAGAAAAGGTTACGATCTCTCAATGCCTGAAACTTCTCAGCAACTGTCGAATTATTATCGGTTACCTCTGACGGATTGTGCGTTGAATTTGGAAGATGAGGTTACGAATAACGGAAAAGATAGATTCATTGTCAGGATTTTGATTCCCGTCCGAAAATCCAAGAAAATATACAACCAAGTCCAATTAAATAAGATTCCTTTTCTTATTACAGAGGATGGAACAAGAAAAGTTTGCCAAATGAAAGGATTTCAGTCTCATGAGAAATTCCTTATTGAGGAAGAAGGAAATGAAAGAATTATCCTATCAACAAATTCCAATTGTAAACCAAATGAACTTTGCAAGATTCCAAATAGAAATTATCGGTTAGAAATTCACCCGTGCATTCAAGCACTTTTCCTCAAATCCCAACATTTCATTAACGAATCTTGTTCTTTTCAATGCCTCCCGTGGAATAATTCCAATTTACCCATTGTGACACAACTTACAACCAACAAATATGCAATCACAGGCAATTCATCAATTCATCGACTTTATGTTACTTGTAGTGGCAAACCCAATACTGTCCTCAATCCTAATACAACTGGCACTTTAATTGTTACATTGCCTTGCTCTTGCCACATTGTTTACGGAAATGACACTTTTGTTCCTCATTCTCCCTGCTCCGAACCATTCGGCCTTCAATACATTTATCCTAACTCTGCTACTCAAGCTGAAGATGATACTGATACTATTATTCATTCTGTTTTGCAGGATATGATCAAATATATGCATTTACACTATGCATCTCACAATATACAACTTATTTTTATTTGGCTTATTTTATGGGGATTGATAGCCACTAATGTTTATGTAGTTGTTTTTACGAGGTATCGTTCAAAACAAAAACGAACAAAGTCCAAAAACGTAGTAGTGGAATTGTCCTGCAAAGAACCAAGCACAAATTCAATGACCACTATCGATTCTTCCTGTACAGACATCACTGACACTACAAAGGAATGGCTTGCAACTTTTGATGAAATCCAGTAAAGCATTTGTGGTAATGTATATTTATATGTTTATTTCTATATATTTACTATTTATTTTGAGCGAAACTGTTAAAATTCTCCTCAAATATATTACCAACAGTTCCGTGTTAAGTTTTGGATCGCTTATCGGAATTTGACAGCTGTATCGAAATTTCGGTTCTCTAATTGAATTCCACTGTGTTCTGTGACTGTCCAATGTAATTTGTCTGTACACTGTACAATTTACGCATTCAAACCCTTTTCAGCTATATTTCTGACGATGGTCTCTATTGTTACAATGGTTTATTTATGAATTTTAATTATATGAAAGTTTAGCAAAAGTGTTGAAGAGAAAGCTCCATTACTGTCACAGTGTTATTATGTTACTATTTATCAAGCCCCTTTTGTAATAAAAATTAATAAAACAATATTCATTCAAATACCAGTTTGATTTAATCTGTCAATGCACAAATGAACCCGTTGTTTAGACATCTTTATTAGCATCAGTTGATAAAAGATTATTTTTCACAAGCGTACACATATATCTAACGTTGTGTTACTAGATTTAACCAAGCTACCTTTACCTAGTATAAGTGAATAGGTATATCCTGGTATCATCATTCCCAATTTATAGAGCATCTGATGCTCACATCCACAGCACATGCATAATGTATGTAAAGATCAAGCATTGTAATCCTATTGTTATTTCCATTACTTCCGACACTGCCATGATCATTTTATACTAAAAGGCTCAATACAACCTATATGGTCACAAAAATATTCCCTGATCGCAAAAAATGAGAAATGTATATGTGCACACAATTTTCATCATAGTTTGTATCTCTACAGCTGACTAGTGCTAGATGTATTGTGACCAGCAAATAGAGCATAATAGAGACCCGTGCAATCTACTCCTACTAAATTCTTATATGTAATTACTGAACTTTGTTGTCAAATTGCGTTTCATATAAATATGATCAGGACAACGTACCCATTTTTGAGAATGGAAGATATTCAGCAACAGGAAATACACACAATTAAGGTACCCATAATACCGTTCCATCCATCCGCAGAATTCATGCTTTCATCAGACAAGTTATATAGTGTAATGTATATCCTAAACCTTTCCATGAGCTTTATATGTACGTAAGCGGACTGTGTGCTGCAAAAGAACAAAACAAATCTAGAATACTTTAGAATTCACTGATACTGACGTACATGTACATAGTAGTGCAAAAATGTCATTTGTGTCTATAAGCAGAGTTAATGCTCATTGCACAGTGAAATTCGTTTAACGTAAATCGTCTAATGGTACACAATTTAGGTACAACTATTGTAAAAATGAAATGCAGGGTTTTGTGATTCATACTTGTATGTGTTGGGCTTGGAAAACAGTCGGTAGTCATTTTCTGTACTCACATTTAGTTTGACCAGTCTTATATGCTTATACTACAAATATCATAAGTTTGTATCACTATTAGTATTTATATAGAATACATTTGCATTGCAGGGTACAGTAACATAAATGATTTTTGCTTTCATAAAGAATATTTTAGCTTACATTTAGTGAACATTTACATAATTAGAGTCTTTGAGCTGGCATGTCAGGTGAAGTTAGATTTAATATTATTTGCGCAGCAAAAGTGTTACCTACAGCATATTCAAGGTTAGAGTATTTAGAAGTACTGCAGAACTATTATAAATTCGTCACGGAACTCGCTGAAATGAAATTATTAATAAGCTCATCCTTCAATGACTAATGAAGTGTATGCTTATTTGTGCTTGTGAATTAACCTACGTCGAAGATTCGATTGCGCTACAAATTATCAAGAGGAGTTTTCCAAGGAAAGAGTTTGCCTCAGTTATCTAAGTTATTTTTGATAGGATTTATTTAGGAATTTTTATCCTAAATACAGAAAAGAAAAAGTGCTCTGTGATATGTCAGCCATTAATTAAATTCTGAAATAGTGTGGTGATAAAAATACTGAATACATAGAAAATCTACAAAAATGTTTATTTCCACTATGTTTCTACAAATTGTTTTATTATTGATTCCTGCAGCTAGCCCACTAAAAGATATAGAAATAAAACTGTTAAAAGACGACGAAAGAGTAACTTATGTTTCTGGAACTGTAGCTGAATATTTACCGGACCCTGTATTTTATGATACGTATGTACCAATAATGTATGAGTTCGGAGTTCCGCAGCATATGGATTCAGCAGTGAAAATCAAGTGGGATCACGCTAACGTGTGCAATACATCTGATTCTAAGTATGACGGGAAACTTTGTCCAGTTGTGCACCACTTGCATAAGATTATTGGAAATTTAACTGCGGATATGGGATTCTGGAAGAAATACTACACGACAGAGCCAGATAAGGTTTCTTCAGTGGAAAAGTCAGCAAGCTCTGTAATTTGTGATGAAATCATTCCACATTTTGATAACCATTTCACCAGTCGTGAAAAATTGAATGAATATACAAAGAACTTGAAATCTTGTTTGCTAGGAGAATTTTTGCAAACTTCAAGTTACAGTAGTAAGTGGGTGGTGGATAAATCAATTTACTACACAATGATTGATCGGTTCTACACAGAATTTTATCGGGCGTTACCGAGTTCGGGATTAGTGGATTGGGCTGTAACCCTCGATATGTACGTTTCCTTGCAGGGAATACTGCTGACTAACAATTTTATAGAGAGCAGTGAGGTAATGCAAGCTGTTTCTACTTGCAATTCCGGATTTCTCCCAGAATCCTTCGTGAAAAAAGAGATTCTGAAGAAAACTTTAGATTCTCTCTACGAGAAAATCAATGGTGTCCATTACGAATACGTTTTCGACCGAGAAATGGATTTGTCTCCGTACTACAAATATGAATTGGCGGATTGTACATTTACAGATAATTTTACTCTAGTAGTTCGTGCTTTAATTCCCCTAAAAATTGTTGATGTTGCAAGTAAATTGCTACAAATTACAACATACCCATTCGTTCAAAACATGGATAACCACACAAAACTGTGCACTTTGAAAACTCCTGGAAAAATGAATATGATTGAAAGCAGTTCCGGACTACTATTTGAAACACAGTGTCATCAGCCGAACGAATTGTGCAAAGTTACAGAATTAAACAGTTACTATCAATCCGACGGATGTGTTTCCGCTGTTCTGTCTAATTCAGAAGATCAAATATTACAGAATTGTGCTTTGAATTGCTTCACTATAGATGCTACCACTACTTTACCCATGTTTCGAAAAATTGCATCGGATACATTTGTAGCCACAGGCACTTCTGCCAATAAAATCTTTATAACATGCAATGATCAACCTTTTGAAATGCTAAAACTTAGAGATGAAGGCTCCTTGCAGATTAAACTCGCTTGCAATTGCAGAATTACTTACAGGAGTCAAGTCTTTCGCCCTACAATACCATGCGGCAACAAACTAACCATTTCCCATATAATGCCTTATCACTGGGAAGCCGGAAGAGTTAAAAACACAACCGAAGTTCCTTATGCAGTAGATCCAGTTTCAACACACGCAACTACAACCCAAAAACCTAATATTGCAGATCATTTCAACGAGACTGTGATTGAAAGACAGATTTTCATGGATATGCAGAATAGTAACACTGTCTCCAAGGGTCTTGTTACGCAACTTTGCTTTCTCTGGATCTTTGTAGCCATTCTGTTGGCAATGTCCATATTTCTTTTGTATCAAATTTATGTTCTTGCCAAATGGAAGGAAATGCAAGCTTATAAAGACACACGAATTGTATACAATGTTCCAGAATCTCCTAAATTGATGCATAATAATAAATTCTAGTACCTATAAAACAAGTCAATACAAATTCTAAAGCTGTTATCACGGAATACATCAATGTTATTGTAATCATTTACTATGTAAGTTATGAATCTCTCAAGTTATAGTACGTAAACCATATACTACACATGTTTCCTGAGTATACGCGCATAATATTCTAATAGTAGCTACTCTAGGTACTCGGTACTCCTTTGTTCTCGCATGATTTGGAATAATTGTTAACAAGACTTTTAGTATTATAGGTAATATATGTTTATTGAATGCCCTTTGTGAAGTCCTTCTAATTTCTATATGTATGCAATTGAAATTGAGACGCAATTAAAAATATTCTGAAAGAAATGTAAGATTTTCTAAAGCAGCATTGACATTACTTTTAAGATATATAGATTGTCAGCAACTTTATAAAGGTATTTTTAAGGTCGATAACCCCACAATGCACTTTTACATAGGAAAGGCCATTTACATGTCATTACGATGCAAGTATCTATATAAGGTAACAATGTTCATCACCACACGAATTCAAAGATGTTTCCAGAAGGGCAGAAAAGACCAATGTACAAATACTAGCACAATGAATGCATATTGCACTGCTTTATCTTTTGTGTGACTGGACATTGACTCTGCAAGGAGCCTTGACCGAACTGAAACGAAGATTATGCATTTCTCATTTGCAAATAGCTTAGCATATCTAATATCTTAATATTCTCCAGCCATCCCCTACCTTCCCCGTGCTATGGTAGGCAAAGCCATTCTCAATTATGCACATTGAATAGCTGCCAGACATTTCTTATCAGCGGCCGTCTTTCCGTGGTTCTCCTCTCTTTCTCCTCAGTTCTACTTTAGTTTACATTCGACGAACATCTCTCCAAATTTCCTTTTCAGTAGAATTTACTAAATTTTTCCCGTTAACTGTCGGCCCAACACCAGAAATATCAAAATTTTTCTAAATTTCCAGGTTAGTAAGTTATTAATTATTATGCATTAGTACTAAATAATACTATTTATTATAATATTTATTATCTTCTATCATTAAGAAATCTTTATGGTTTGGTTCTTTGGAATTCAGCTCGACAATTTCTGCACCAGCACTTTCTGTTTCACGTTCCTTGATTTTCAAAAGTGATTGGAGTTCCTTAAGACCAGTGACATTTTGACGGACTTTATCCATCATCAGTTCATCACTATTGTTTGCAAACAAATTACCGAATTTAATTCATAGGTAGTCCTGCAAAGCTCTCTGGAAGGAAACGCGTACATAGCAATGCTGTGCCATGCTGACGAAACCGCCTCCACTTTCAGGTCAGCGATAATTAATTAATTAATTAACTGATGTTTTCTCGATGGGTCATTCATTACTTTTGAGTATTTTGGAGTGATTTTTTGCCCATTTCTAATTACGAGTAATAAAATCTTAGTAATAAATAGGGAAACTGGTGCTTTCTTTAATTACTGTAATTGTATTTGCTCAGTTAATACAAAGGTCACCTTTTTATCGTAAAGCAACCTTCATGAATCACAACTAAAGGTCATCAAATCATAAAACCATGTAACTTGTGCTTTGTAATTTACGTATTTGTGGATAGGATTCATAAAATAGTTTTTACTAAAAATGTACTTTGAATTCAGTGATTTAATGGCAAATAATAATACGATGTTTGTTTAGGTGATCAAACGTCTCTTCCGTTATCTGAGCCATGAAGACATCAAAAACTTTCAGACCCAGGCCCTCGTTTGTCTATTCATTCGAAATATTATTTTAAGATACTTTTAGTTTGCATTTCTAATACCAAGTTATGTGCAATCATTTTTTTTTCTTTTTTTCCATATTACTGAAATTGTAATTCATTGAAATTGGGACCATTGGATTGGCTAAATAAAATGATTATTTGTGAGCAACAGGCTTAATCATTAACAGCGATTTTTGTCATTTTAATAAAGGACAAAAAATCGGGATTCCTTATTTTGTTTTCATGGCATGTCTTCGTAAGTTTTTCTTGGGTACGTTCATACGGCTTTCCAATTATAAATAAATGATAGCAAGCATTCAGTTGCAAATGAAAATATTGTTCACTAAAAGTTAGCTTGCAATTTGCTTCCTGAAAAATTTGAATCCATTTTTCATATAAACCAAAAATACCAGAATTACAGAAAATATTTGAAAATGTATTTATTTTGCATGGGCATTTTGTAAGATTGCATTTTACATTTCGTGGCTACATCATTGTTGTTTGGAAATCATAATACTTAACTCCGGAATACTGTAAGTAGATAAAATTAATATCCAGTAGGAGTAGAAGAATAGCTGACTGACATAGGTTGGGAGATTGGAACTCTGTATGAAGGGGCGGATGGAGCCGAGTACGATGAAGCTGCTGGGGCTGAATATGTAGAAGTAGAATATGAAGGGGCTACTGGAGTTGAATAAGATATAGATACATTTGGTTTGTAAGCTGGAGCAGATGATCCGTATGATGGAGAAGATGATCCGTACGATGGAGCAGATGATCCGTATGATGGAGCAGATGATCCGTATGATGGAGCAGATGATCCGTATGATGGAGCAGATGATCCGTATGATGGAGAAGAATATGAAGATGTAGCAGGAGTTGCGAATGATATGGAGACATTTGGTACATAGGATGGAGATGATCCATAAGATGAAGTAGATGGTCCATAATTAGATGGAGTTTGTCCATAAGAGGTAGCACCTCCATAGGTCTGCTGGTAGTTGGCCATTGCTCCAGCAAAAAGCACACAGAATACTGCAAACTATTTAATGAAATTATTTATCGGTTATGATTATTTGCTGCCAAATACTTTTATCTAATTGAAATTATAAACAGCAATATTGGTAAACCATTAAGTTCACTAATGCTTACGGATTTCATGATGATTTCAAATTGTATTGGATTTTGATCTTAAGCGAGTGGTTTCAGTGAAGGAACTGATATTTCATGGAAACTTACACTTGATATTTATACCAAAACTAATTTCTATTTTAATTTCAAAGCGATATTTTTGATAAAGTTGTTTACCAGATTCGGGAACTAATATTACTTGTTTTAATATTTTATTCATTGGTAATAACACTCCAATTTCATGCAGAACACCTTGGGTAAAGTATTAGTGTTGAAGGGTGACAAAGAATAAGTGATGTAGGAACAAGGTAAGTTAGGGAAATTATTGACAATATAATCTCACCTACTCTCACCGAATGTTTTCTGAATTTCTTGAGCTGCTGAATGAGCAAACCAGAACAACAAGGTTGTTCGGGTTTATGTGAATACAAGTACTAACAATGTTATCGATTAGCTGTTATTATGACATATGTCATATCACACTTATACTTGTGCTGTTAGTTTAGCATTCCTTTTAAATAACCCCTTAAAATAGGCATTGATTATAACTTACATGCATTCATGTTCCTAAAATTGTAATTGTAAGTCATATAAAGATGACAAGACCGAAGTCCGTGAAATATGAAAATAAAACTTATTACAAATATATGATTTTACTTTTCTGTAATTATATTTATTATACTAAAGTACAGAAAGTCAATTGTTACAAAAGTAAGATGGAACATACTATTAATCCCCATTTTTGTGAAATATATCAGTCTGCTTGTACTTTACAAACATATATTAATACTACTTTGCGTAAGACACAGGTATGATATTCAAATCACCGTTTGCTTGTTATCATTAATTTATAATTAAGAATTTGAAAACTTGAAATTTATTACATTTAAAATGTATTGGCAATTAAACAATGTTTTGATAAGTCATTTCCATTGAAGAGAAACCAGGAGTTCAGAAAAGGTTGCGTAAGACACAGGAATTTACCTAACATTTACAATCTTAGTAAACTATTTAATTGAGCAGTCAATTTTCCAATATTGTACATATAATGTACATACAACGACTTTAACTAATGTTTTCTTCGATAACAAAGTAAACCAATTACACATTAAAAACACAAAAAGGTTACACACCCTTAATATTTCTATCAAATTTATTAACTAAATGAATGATCAGTTTTGCCAAGAGACTCATCCTCAGCAGTTCCAGTTCCAAAGAGGTAAAGGTTTACCTCCGAGTCCGAAATATCCAGAAGTTTTGTAAGGTGCAGGTGGTGTAAATATTGGAAATTTATTGTCGGCAACAATTGTTTCACTTGTATTTCCGCTTTTTGTAGAAGACGGACTCTGAAAATGTAAAGGACACAAAATATAAAGGTTTTTTAAAAGTATCTATAAAGAGAAAGTATTGCAAGAATTACATTGGAATTTGAAAAGCCGAAGCTAATAAATAGTTATAAGACCGATTTTTTTCTAACCATGTGTATGATAGGCAAAGACAGCAATTTCACTTCTCTTTCGGTTGCATTCGTTTTCCGTTCTTTCAAGACTTTATTTGGGGTATTCAATTTTAGGCAACGCTTTTGGTTGCCTTTTTCTTTACTTTCAGGTTCAGAATGTTCCACGGTACAACTACCCAGTTTTATTATTGGGAAAACAATCCGGTTAGTCGATAGTTTTCTATATTATAAATCCAGTATTAATATAACAATTATTATAATTATCTGTACCTTTAAAATAGAAAAACTTAAAAACACAGGTAGCATAACTAGAAGAATTTTTTGCTGATTATTATTTAGTGATTTAAGCAAGTAAAACTGATTTATTATAACAACTATACTAAAAGTTTACATTACCCTAATTCTTTAATATCTCTGAACACAGCTTCAACGTGTTGGTTGTACTGTAATTCCACAAACTGTAACATAATGACATAGTAAATTTAGACAATTTATATTATTATAATAATATTGTGATATGATCGGGAAAATGATTACAACTACCCATTCTTAACATCAAAAAGCATATGAAAGTTGCACACTGTTTTACAAATATATTTCCCGTTTCCTGTTCAATAATACTAACTATTCTAAGGCAATTGACCTTTAAATAACTAAATTGTTTTCAAAATGGTTTTGACAACAAACTGAAAAAACACTAATTACATGCGCACAGTTTCGGAAACTATAGATCTCCATTTTAACTATTGTGAAGCGATTAAATCTAAGTTAAATTAAATATTTATGTTTTCTGAACATACATTTCGCTTTATTATCTTTTACTGCACAGCGTTTTTACTGTTTTGGATTACCTTGCAGATATCTTTTATACAAGCAGCCTCAAAGTCTGTATTTCTATCGCACAATTCGTTATTGTACATAACTGCATCTTTTGGAAACCACGTCACAGCTAAGTGCTCCAACTTCCGAGTAATAATACCGTCCTAAATAACGAAATATCAATATTACGTTTTGTCATATTGTGTTATCCAGTGCTACAGAGTTTTAAGTAAATTGGATATTTTAAAGTTTATATATAATTTCAATTTCAACCCAGGCTTACATGCTTTATACCTCCCAACAACCTAAAGCTTTTAGTTATTTTGACTAAGTCTGCATCTTTAAAAGCCTGCTCAAATAATCCAGCGCCCATTTGTTCAACACCTCCTGATTTGACCTCGGTAATGGAAACAATTACGTGAATGGTAACAAAAGAAATCAAACGAGAGATGCATTTCAATTCCTCTGCCTTAAGAATTTCAAATCCTTCCTAAAATTAGAAAAGATCAAAAGTGTAAGCATCCAATACTGATTTAAAATGATAAATTACACAATACGAAGTTTGATTTATATTATATCCTAGGATATTCTATTATAAATAGGATATTAATAAAAAATATCCTTTCTTCTTTTCAGATTTACCTCTAAGCTTTGGACTAAAAACTCCACTATTTTAAAGACTGCACCGCGCCGAAATTCTGTAGAAAGAAAATATGCTTCCCTTGCCACGTCCAATAGTTTCTTTATATGAAGCATTGGCAGCATATCGTAGACACTCTTGCGAAACTTTTCCATCGCAACATCAAGCCTATTAGTATTATCATAGCTACACTTTTGAATTTCCTCAATTCTTGATCTGCTTCGGAAATATTTGTACTTCAATTTGTTTTCATATTTTTCATCCAAATATAAAACTCCATTCCACAAATTTCTTCTTTCCTCTCTGACCTGTCGGTCGGGCGGATCGAGGGTATTCATATCTTTGTTTTTTACTGTCCAAATAAAATTTCATCTTATTTTATTTAGTTTTAATGCTTATGATTTATAATTTCATGCCTTAGAAACACAATTTTGAAACTATGTCACTTTAAGTCAACTTTGATAAGAATCCGACAAGAAATCAAGATTTCTTTTTCAACATTTGCATCATAAATTATCCCATTTACTTTTATTGCTGTCAATTTAATCCAAGCATCAAATAAAAGTGAAAACGAAAGATCTCAATTAAATTACATTTAACAGCTTCAATATTATAAATACAAAATTTTCAATTGTTCCTTCCTTAATTGAAAAGAAATTAAAAGTCATAATTAAAAGTCTTATTTGTTATGCTTGACTGATATTTCAATGAGAGGGGATAAATAAGGAAGATACAGTTTGAAAGAGCTACTTTACCTAATCCTGTATTGTCTTCAATGTTTACAATTATCTTCGTTTGATTGCCTACTGCCGGTTGTTCAACCTTTTGATTGTCTGCAGCTGTTTGTACCGCCTCTTGGTTGTCTGCAAAGGTTTGTCCGGCCTTTTGGTTGCTTGAAGCGGTTTGTGCAGTCTTTTGGTTGTCCGCAGCGGTTTGTATGGCCTTTTGGTTGTTTGAAGCGGATTGTACAGCCTTTTGGTTGTTTGAAGCGGATTGTACAGCCTTTTGGTTGTTTGAAGCGGATTGTACAGCCTTTTGGTTGTTTGAAGCGGATTGTACAGCCTTTTGGTTGTTTGAAGCGGATTGTACAGCCTTTTGGTTGTTTGAAGCGGATTGTACAGCCTTTTGGTTGTTTGAAGCGGATTGTACAGCCTTTTGGTTGTTTGAAGCGGATTGTACAGCCTTTTGGTTGTTTGAAGCGGATTGTACAGCCTTTTGGTTGTTCGAAGCGGTTTGCACGACCTTTTGATTGTCCGTAGCGGTTTCTCCAACCTTTAGATGGTCTTGGGCTTTTTGCTCTGTCTTTTCGTTGTCTACTTGCTGAACAGCTTGATTTTTTACTGTTGTTTGGTTAACCGTTTGATTATGTACTTGCTGAACAGCTTGACTTTTCACTGTTGTTTCTTTAACCGTTTGATTTTGTATTTGCTGAACAGATTGATTTTTTACTGTTTTGTCGACTCCTTCTGTTGTCATTTTAGGCATATTTTCAGAAACATTTGATATACCACGGTCCTCTTTCTTTCCACTTGAATAAAGGTCAATGGTTGTTACATCCTGCGTTTCATTCTTACCCAAATTTTGAGTAATGGTCATCGCTTCGTCACTCCCGTAAACATCAACTAAATAGGGAGGTTGATTTCTTAAGCTAGAAGGCAAACCTGGTAAAACAAGCAAGGTGAGGCATTGAAATATAATTGATCCTACCCATTAGTAATATATAAAAATTTTATAAAAACTCAAAATCTACATTTGCTAAGGTTAATCTTCTACAGAGCTCTTTTACAATGTTATTAAAACGAAATAATGCAACCAACTGAAAAATTGGAGCAAAGCTAAGGCAAATGCATAAATATAGATATATTACTATACCTTTATTTTTAGCAAGATATCCCCATTTCCTTTTCCAGTTTTTCCAAAATTCGTTGTCCATTTTATCCAGACATGGGATTAAAAGGCATGAATTCCATAAAAGTCTCATCCAATACAATATTTTTTTATCCTCCTGCTCATAACATTATATAGGAGATTTAGATACAGTTACGTCAATATAATATAAAATATAAAATAAGAGCGACGAACATCATCCAGCAAGGCTACCAGACTTTTGATATTGGAAACTAAAATGTAGTTTGAGAAAGCTTTACAAAACGGTCTCTTGTCTCTTGACCAATCTTTATACTTGGGTTGATTTGCTTCAGCAGATACAATGGTGTGTACCAAAACTAAGGCAATTAATCGCTCAGGTAAAGAGATCCCCGCTCTTCCTCTCTAATGATTAAAGAAAATCATTAATTTCCATCCAAACATTAAGTCGAGTATTTAATTCGATCAAAAATCCACTACAAAGCAAAACTATGATGTTTTGGTAACACCGTGGTTCAATCTAATAGTGCCATTGCATAACTAATAAATTAAAAGTTACATTTATTACCATTCTGTCAAGTAGAAATCCAGCCACAACAGAAACATGGTCACTTCCAAAAACTTTTTCAATGTAAAACGCCTCCTTAACTACACCAATAATGTCCTCTCTCCTATTTTTAGGAAATATATCAATTACACCAAGCATAAAAGGAGTCACAGTGAATTCGACAATTTTGTTGTAAATGAAAACTGTATTTCTTCCAGGTTTTCCTACTGCATATTTATCCGTCAATTTTAAAATTTCAGTCTTAGTTAAAGATAAGTTGGCCAACCAAGAAGCATGTAGACATTGACCTGAAAAAATAATGCAAAGCACCGTTAATTACGAATGAATTTATTAGAATCGATTATACTACAACATTTACAATTTTAAAAGATTTTTTTATTTATCTTTATCAAAGAACTAAACCAATCTTCTGTTTATAATAATAACTTATACGAGTAATCAATGGATTGTCAATTCTGAATATGCAGATTCGGATTGGCTTCTTTAAATTAGACTCAATAATTAAATGGGGAAAAAAGCAAATGCTATTACCAACAATCTTCATGACAGCAACAATTAAGTTAACACCACCAATATTTTCGATATCTTCAAGGTTGGCATCCCTCCTGTAACCTGCAACAGCTAATATGTAAATATGTAAGCGAAATTGTGTTTTCAAATGTGCAAATAAACAAGTACGTAACAATGAACTAGGAAATGCACTACTACTGCACTACCGGAATGCAGTGATATTTTTTAGGAAATGTTGTTGATACTACTATTTACTTCATTGTAAATGTGAAGTATGAAGTATTAATTTTATTACTCATTAATTACTTATTAATTCCAATTGTATTCAAATACTTCCAAAATAGGAAAAATCTTACCTGGTGTATTCCAACAGGTGCGATCAATAGATTTTAGACTAAAACTTGAAAAATATTTGTTCCATTTCCATCGCAAAGAATTTAACTGTTTACTCTGCTGAAAAGTTGCCTGGAAATATTTAACAATAATTATTATCTTTACTAATTATTATTACTTCGGAAAACGGCATATATAGAACGTACCATTTGCGCAATTTACAACGAGCAAAGGCAGAAGATACTTATAAAGAATTGCTAATTAAAAGTGCGCTAAAGCAATTATACTTATTTTCAATTCAAATTTAGTTTTTCTAATGTTTAAACCGTCCTGGCAAATTTTTTGATCAGTGACCTTTGACTAAAATCACAATGACAGAATATCTATCATAATAATTTAAAATTAATCAAACACTGACCATTTTATTACAAAAATTTACGACTCATCAAGAAATTGCTAAACTTTAAAAACAGCTGCCGAGAACTGAGACAAACGCTGATTTATTAGTCCAATAAATATGGAACGTTTGAAATGGTCTATCGCTTTATAGAAACCAGATAAATAATGCTCACTCACTTCAACATACACAAAATACTGTTATCCCTGTATGAATACCATAGTAGTGTGTTAATTGGAGGTTATACTTAAAAGTGTACTACGGAAATTATCCTTACCTTCCGAACCACATTTTTGAAAAAATTTTCGCTCCCCAAAAGTGTAGATTCAAACGCAGAAATAAAATATTTTCGCTCATAGCCTTTGAGACAAGGATCGGTATCTTCCACTATCATGATTAAATGCATGAGATAAACCAGAGTCATGCGTTGCTCAACGTTATTTTCATTCCATTCAGGAATATTTCCTCTCTGAAAATATAATATAAATGATAAAGGAATATCAATACAGTAAATTACAACATAAACAGTGCTTCAAAACAAATGTTTGGCAAGTGGGCCAATAAAAGCTTCATTACAAATAGTTGTACAATAAATATAACACAATTGCTTCTATTTTTTCATTTTGAATTTTGAGCAAGCATTAAGGAAGATATATGCAAACTAGAAAACATACCAATCTTCTGCAAAGAATGTCATTCAAAGTCACTACACTCCTAGCCCCGAATTCAAGTCTAATGAGGACCGTAAATTTTGCTAAATCAACTAAGTTTGCCATTTTAAATTTCATCAGCAATCTGTCAATTGAATTACTAAAGTAGGATAGACATCTATCTAAACCGTGAGCAGCTAGCTTTTGATATTTTTCTTTGTCAGAGGCATTAATTGTAAGCATTTCTCTAAGCTGTGGTGTTTCCTGAAGGTCAAAGGCCAGAAATTTGTCGTCAGTTGGTAACTCTGCAATTATTATCATTAAAATAATAAATAAACAAACCATTAAAATAGTATAACTCCGAATATTGCCCAGAAAATTTAGTATACTTACTCAGTTCACCACTGTAGCTACTCATATGTCCGTCGATGGAATTCGAATTCGCTGAGGTTCCTTGATTTGCTGGACGTGGTAAGAAAACATCAGTTTCTGTAAAAAAAATCATTGTTTGCCAAAACGTAAGATTGTCAAGGTCTGCGTGGGAAATGCTGATATAAAACAAGCATAAACGTAAATAAGAATATAACACTCTTTAAGAAATCTAAAATGATTCTTAATAACAGCTATCATATCAATGTAACGTAAGAAAAACGTCCTTTAAAATCCCTAATCGGTATTTCCTTCGGTCGATGTTACCCCTCTATAGTGTCTATAGCCTATTACTAAAGTATTTACCTTTCTTTAGCATTGCTTACGATATTTTCAAAACAGAAGTAATGATCTTTAGAAAATATGTTGTAAAGGTTTACCGCGGTACCCCTCACGTTTTAGAAAACTATTCTGCGGCAATGTATGGTCGTAAGAATATCCTTCATCTCCTGGGATAAAATTTCCTGATGAACATTGGTCTCCTAAAGGCAGATCTTTAAAAGCTTCATTATTTCCAACAACATGGTTTACTACTGATTGGCGGTTTTCCAAGTGACACATATCTTTTGTTTCATAATTTCTTACAAAAATGTTTTCTGATTCTTCGTGGCTTCCGCGATCAATATTTTGAAGTGGTTCGTAATTTGAAAAAAATGAATTTTCTGGGATTTTATAGCCACTTAAAATATGACATCTGGATGTCTTATTGCTTCCAAACAGAGAATTATTGGGTGATTCGTAGTTTCCAAAATTATCTTTAGATGTTTTGGAAAATTCAACAAAAGGATTCGGCGATATTTCGTGATTTTCAATAGAAAAATTTTCGGATACGGATGCTTCGTAGTTTTGGTGATAGTTATTTTCGGATGCTTCGTAGTTTAGGTGAAAGTTATTTTCAGATGCTTCGTAATTTTGGTGAAAATTATTTTCGGATGCTTCGTAGTTTTGAAGGAAACAATTTTTTGATGTTTCGTAGGTTTGGGGGTACTTATTTTCGGAAACTTCGTAATTTTGAGATAAATGATTTTCCGATGTTTCGTAGTTTTCGGGAAAATAATTCCCAGATGTTTCGTAGTTCTGAGCAAAATGATTTTCGGATGTTTCGTAGTTCTGAGCAAAATGATTTTCGGATGTATCGTAGTTCTCAGGAAAATGATTTTCGGATGTATCGTAGTTCTCACCAAAATGATTTTCGGATGTATCGTAGTTTCCTACAAATGAGTTTGAGCAAGTTTCGTAGACGTCAACCAATTTATTTTCGGATGATTCGTTGTTCGCATAAAAAGGATTATCGGACAACTCATTGTTCCCATTAAAAGGATTTTCAGATGATTCGTTGTTCTTGTTCCCAACATTGTAATCTTCGTACACCTCGCAGTTACCAACATAATTTTTTTCTGAATGTTGGTAGTTTAAGCTTCCTGTTTCTACACAATGATTTGTTGATGCACTGTAGTTCCCACCATCAATAGTATTTGCCACTGGTTCTGGTTGTGACCATGCTGATGTTTCATAATTTCCAACAGAACGAATCGCTGGTATCGCTGATGACGGAGGGTTTCTTTGGAAAGGATTTTGAAATGTTCTGTAGTTGTTTCCAAAAGGAATAACAAATGGCATTCGGGGATTTGGAGGAGCACAACGATATGAAAGACTGCTTCCTAGATAGTAATGGCTTTCCGGAAACTGATTATTCCATACAGGGAACGACATCACCGGAAATGCCGGTTGAGGTGATTCTTAAAAGTCATTAAAAGAAATCAAATGTTAATGGGTGACATAAAATTCTTAATTATTAATTAATAACTTTCAAAATGCTTTCGAAGATAATTTCAAATAATGACTTAGAACTTACGTGATGGGAACCGAGAACTGGGCACTCCTGTTGAATGTTGTCCATCATTTTGTTGCAAGGTATAATTATAATAATTTATAGCGTAATACTGATGATGGTTATCAGTTAGAAACCCATAATTTGTTAAATTATTGCTCATTATTATTATTAGAGTCTGCAAAACAGAATTGCAACTGATTGAAAACTGAAATTCCTAGAAATACAACTGTGGCAAATGACTAACTGGGTAAACAAATCTCCAAAATACTGGGCTGATTTTCGCACAACTGTAACCTAACAGTTCCGATCCGACAAATTGACTTGGAAACCTGACAACTGATGGAGTATGTAAGTAATGGGGAATGCACTGATGAGATGAAGTTGCAATCGAAAGTTTGTGAGAAAAAACCGGGTACCGACTAGTACCGAAACGACGGCAGACTTGTTGACTGTTGGACAAAGATAGTTGAACAAGACAGTTCATGAAAAGACAGCCGACAGAATTGGAAGCTGTTGCATTGCTGGAATGTGAGAGGAACCTAAACCCACAATGTAATATACTAAGTGCATTTAAAAAATATGTATAAAATAGAACTGCAAGATTGAGTAGTGACCATTTTTACGGACTTTAAGGGACGATAGTGTACCTTTGCATCTACAGTCTGTCAGTCTTCTACCGACGTAATTTACCCTATACTCTATTCAATTTTGTGACAGTGTCGGCTGCCGTCATTTACGCTTATTGGCATATTTCCAGGTTCCCCTGAATAAAATGAATACATTCCCATTCCCTGCAATTTTGGGTTCTTGATATAGAAAGACTCTTTGCTGTAATACCAAAATTATAATTAGCTAATGTACTACAATTGTGCTGTGCTAAGTGTGCTATAATGTATTATAAATTATAATTAATGTACTATAATTAGTTTATGTACCCTAAGGTGATAATACCGACAAAAGATAGATCATTAAAAAAACCCTTAAATTTAAGACCGTATTCATTAAATAAATGCCCTAAATTGATGGATACAATGGGTAGTGA